>CM055279.1:47429311-47488004 GCA_029237695.1 Conchocele bisecta | reverse complement strand
TTGACCTTGGAGTAAGCGGGGGTATGACAGTCGATTTGTCACATCATGATAGTAGACCCTTAGAGGAATGCATGCAAATACAGAGAGATTGGACACTACATGACCACGGGTGTATAGGCCCTATTTGGCTACAGATACAGGGAGACATAGGACAGACATGTACATGACACCGGGTGTATAGGCCCGGTATTTGGCTACAAAGGTACAGAGAGAGAGAGTGGACAGACATACATGAGACACGGGTGTAGGCCCGGTATTTGGCTAGAGTACAGACATTGGACAGATCTGTACATGAAACACCGGGTGTATAGGCCCGGTATTTGGCTACAAAGGTACAGAGAGAGAGAGTGGACAGACATGTACACGAGACACCGGGTGTATAGGCCCGGTATTTGGCTACAGAGATACAGGGAGACATTGGACAGACATGTACATGAAACACCGGGTGTATAGGCCCGGTATTTGGCTACAAAGGTACAGAGAGAGAGAGTGGACAGACATGTACACGAGACACCGGGTGTATAGGCCCGGTATTTGGCTACAGAGATACAGGGAGACATTGGACAGACATTGTACATGAAACACCGGTGTATAAGGCCCGGTATTTGGCTACAAAGGTACAGAGAGAGATTGGAGACTGTAAATGAGACACGGGTGTACACGGTATTTGACTACATAGGTACAGAGACACGGATGTACATGGAGGCCCGGTATTTGCTACAGAGTATACAGTAGACACCGGGTGTTATAGGCCCGGTATTTGCACAAGGTACAGAGAGATGGACAGGACTGTACATGAGACACGGGTGTATAGGCCCCGGTATTTGGCTACAAATGTACAGAGAGATATTGGACAGACATGTATAGAGACACCGGGTGTAAATAGTCCCGGTATTTGACTACAGGTAGTACAGATACACCTTGGACAGACACATGTACATGAGACACGGTGTATAGGCCCGGTATTTGGCTACAGAGGTACAGAGAGATTGGACATACATGTACATGAGACACCGGGTGTTAGGCCCCGGTATTTGGCTACAAAGGTACAGAGAGACATTGGACAGACATGTACATGAGACACGGTGTACAGCCCCGGTAATTGGCTACAGGATACAGGGAGAGACCATTGGACATTACCTGTACATAAGACACCGGGTGTATAGGCCCGGTTATTGGCAACCAAAGGTACAGAGATAAGAGTGGACAGACATGTAAAATGAGAACACCGGGTGTATAGGCCCCGTATTTGAACTACATAGGATACAGGGAGACAGATTGGACAGAACATGTAAAATGATTACACCGGGTGTATAGGCCCGGTATTTGACTACATAGTACAGAGACGGGAGATGGACAGACATGTACATGAGACACCGGGTGTATAGGCCCGGTATTTGGCTACAAAGGTAGAGAGAGATTGGACATACATGTACATGAGACACCGGGTGTTTAATAGGCCCCGGTATTTGGCTACAAAGGTACTGAGAGACATTGACAGACATGTACATGAGAACAAACCAAGGGTGATACGCCCCGGTATTTTGGCTACAGAGATACTGGGAGACATTGGACAGACATGTACATGGACACCCCCGGGTGTATAGGCCCAAGTATTTGGCTACAAAGAAGATACCGAGATATTGGACATACATGTACATGAGACACCGGGTGTATAGGCCCGGTATTTGGCTACAAAGGTTCGAGAGAGATTGGACATCATGTACATGAGACACCGGGTGTTACAGGCCCGGTATTTGGCTACAAAGGTACAGAGAGAGATTGGGACCATACATGTACATGACACCCGGTGTATAGGCCCGGTAGTTGGCTACAGAAGATACAGGGAGACATTGGACAGACATGAACATGAGACACCCGTGTGTATAGCCCGGTATGTGGTTCTAGGCAGAGATACATGTTAGAGACATTGGACAGACATGACATGATAAACACCGGGTGTACATGGCCCGGTATTTGACTGCAGAGGTGTACAAGAGAGAGAGTGGACAGACATTGTACAATGAGACACCGGGTGTATAGGCCCGGTATTTTGGCTACAAAGGTACAGAGAGAGATTGGACATATCATGTACTATGAGAACACCAGGGTAGTAAGCTCGGTATTTTGGTAGGCTACAAAGGTACAGAGAGAGATTGTGCAAGACATGTACATGAGACACCGGGTGTATATGCCCGGTAATTTGCACTACAGAGATACAGGGAGACATTGGACATACATGTAACATGAGACACCGGGTGTATAGGTCCCCCAGTATTTGCTACAGAGATACAGGATTGACATTGGTTACCAGACATGTACATGAGACAACCGTGTGTATAGGCCCGGTATTTGGCTACAAAGGTACATAGAGAGATGGACATACATGTACATTTGAGACACCTTGGTGTATAGGCTCGGTAATGGCTACAAAGGTACAGAGCTAGAGATTGTGCAGAGACATGTACATGAGACACCCGGGTGTATATGCCCGGTATTTGGCTACAGAGACATGGACAGGGAGGACATTGGACAGACATGTACATGAGACACCGGGTGTTAATAGGCCCAGATAATTTGGCTACAGAGATACAGAGACATTGGACAGACATGAACATGAGACACCGGGTGTATAGGCCCGGTATTTGCTACAAAGGTTACAGAGAGATGATTGGACAGACATGTACATGAGACACCGGGTGTATATGGACCCCGGTTAATGACTGCAGGTGTATTTACAGAGAGACATTGGACAGACATGTACATGATACACCGGGTGTAACAGGCCCGGTATTTGGCTACAGAGATACAGGGAGACATTGTACAGACATGTACATGAGACACCGGGTGTATAGGCCCAGTATTTGAGCTACAGGTAGATACAGGGTTGGAACATTGGACAGAACTTATGTACATGAGAGGCACCGGGTGTATAGCCCGGTATTTGGCGGTACAAAGTAGACAGAGAGATTAGGACAGACATGTACATGAGACACCGGGTGTATTTAGGCCCATATTTGCTACAGGGATACCAGGATACAGACAGAGATTGGACATGACATCGATACATGAGGACACCGGGTGTATGAGGCCCGTATTTAGGCTACAGAGGTACAGGGAGAGATTGGACAGACATGTAACCATGATACACCGGGTGTTACAGGCCCGTATTTGGCAACAGAGATCAGGGAGACATTGGTCAGACATGTACTGGGGGAGGATACACCGGTGTATTTAGGCCCGGTAATTTGACTGCAGATGGTACAGAGAGAGATTGGACAGACATGGGTACATGATACACCAAGGGTGTATACAGGCCCGGTATTTGGCTACAAAGGTACAAGATGACTAGATTGACATGGTCACATGTACATGAAGACACCGTGTATAGCCCCTCTAGTATTTGGCTACAAAGAGGGATACAGAGACATTGGAGCATTTTGTGGCATTGACATAGATACATTAGACACCGGTGTATATGCCCGGTATTTTGGCTACAGTAGATACGGGAGAGCTTGGACACTTGACAGACATGTACATGACACACCGGTGTATAGCCCAGGTATTTGACTGCAGATGGTACTACAGAAGATACTTGGACATACATGTACATGATACATACAGGGGGGGGGTGTACATGGAGGACCCGGTATTTAGGCGGTATTTGGCTAGAAAGGTACAGAGAGAGATTGGACATACATGTACATGAGACACCGGGTGTATAGGTCGTATTTGCTACAAAGGTACAGAGAGAGATTTTGTGCAGAACATGTACATGAGACACCGGTTGTATATGGCCCGGTATTTGGCTACAGAGATACGAGGACATTGGACAGACATGTACATGAGACACCGTGTATAGGCCCAGTATTTGGACTACAGAGATACAGGGAGATCATTGGACAGACATGAACATGAGACACCGGGTGTAATAGGCCCGGTATTTGGCTACAAAGGTACAGAGAGAGATTGGACAGACATGTACATTGAGACACCGGGTGTATAGGCCCGGTATTTGACTGCGAGGTACAGAGAGACATTGGACAGACATGTACATGATACACCGGGTGTACAGGCCCGGTATTTGGCTACAGAGATACAGGAGAGACATTGGTCAGACATGTACATGAGACACGGGTGTACAGTAGTTTTTGGCTACAGAGATACAGGGAGACATTGGACAGACAGAACATGAGACACCGGTTTGGTATAGGCCCGGTATTTGGCTCAAAGGTAACACAAGAGAGATTGGACAGACATGTACATGAGACACCGGTGTATAGGCCCGTATTTGACTGCAGAGGTACAGAGAGACATTTGGACAGACATGTGTCATGATACACCGGGTGTAAACAGGCCCGGTATTTGGCTACAGAGATACAGGGAGACATTGGTCAGACATGTACATGAGACACCGGGTGTATATGCCCGGTATTTGACTACAGATGTACACAGAGAGAGAGTGGACAGACATGTACATGAGACACCGGGTGTATAGGCCCGGTATTTGGCTACAGAGATACAGGGAGACATTGGACAGACATGTACATGAGACGCCGGGTGTATGGGCCCGGTATTTGGCTACAAAGGTATGTAGAGAGAGATTGGACATACATGTACATGAGACACCGGGTGTATAGGCCCGGTATTTGGCTACAGAGATACAGGGAGACATTGGACAGACATGAACATGAGACACCGGGTGTATAGACCCGGTATGTGGCTACAGAGATACAGGGAGACATTGCACAGACATGTACATGATACACCGGGTGTACAGGCCCGGTATTTGACTGCAGAGGTACAGAGAGAGAGAGTGGACAGACATGTACATGAGACACCGGGTGTATAGGCCCGGTATTTGGCTACAAAGGTACAGAGAGAGATTGGACAGACACCGGGTGTATGGGCCCGGTATTTCACTGCAGAGGTACAGAGAGAGAGAGTGGACAGACATGTACCTGTGACACCGGGTGTATACGCCCGGTATTTGACTACATAGGTACATGGAGACATTGGACAGACATGTACATGAGACACCGGGTGTACAGGCCCGGTATTTGGCTACAGAGATACAGGGAGACATTGGACAGACATGTACATGAGACACTGGGTGTATAGGCCCGGTATTTGACTACAGATGTACAGGGAGACATTGGACAGACATGTACATGATACACCGGGTGTACAGGCCCGGTATTTGGCTACAGAGATACAGGGAGACATTGGACAGACATGTACATGAGACACCGGGTGTATAGGCCCAGTATTTGACTACATAGGTACAGAGAGAGAGTGGACAGACATGTACATGAGACATCGGGTGTATAGGCCCGGTATTTGACTAAAGAGGTACAGAGAGAGAGAGTGGACAGACATGTACATGAGACACCGGGTGTATAGGCCGGTATTTGGTGCAGAGGTACAGAGGAGGTTGGGACAGACATGTCATGGACACCGGGTGTATAAGACGTATTTTTTGGTACTGAGATACAGAGACATACACAAGTACATGAGACCCGGGTGTATAGGCCCGGTATTTGGCTAAAAGGTACAGGGAGAGAGAGTGGACTGACATGTACATGGAGACACCGGTGTATAGGCGGTATTTGGCTACGAGAATACAGGGAGACTTACGACAATTGTCATGAGACACCGGGTGTAGGCCCGGTATATGGCTACAAAGGTACCAGGGAGAGAGAGAGTGGACAGACATGTACATTGAGGACACCGGGTGTATTTAAGGCCCGGTTATTTGGGCTTACAGAGATTACAGGGAGAAATTGGACAGACTTGTACATGAAACAACCGGGTGTATAGGGCCCCGGTATTTGGCTACAAAGGTACAGAGAGATGGGACATACATGTACATGGGACCCGGGTGTATTGGCCCGGGTATTTGGTACAAAAGGTACAGGAGACATTGACAAGAACAATGTATGAGACACCGGGTGTTACAGCCCCGGTTATTTGGCTAAGGATACAGGGAGACTTGGACCAGACATGTACATGAGACATGTATAGGCCGGTATTTGGCAACAAAGGTACAGAGAGGAGAGTGGAGGCCCATGTAAATGAGGGCCCGGGTGTATGGCGGTATTTGACAACAGGAGGTACGAGACAGATTGGACAGACATGTAAATGGGACAGTTATAGGGGGCCCGGTATTTGACTACATAAGGTACCGAGGGACAGATTGGGGACAGACAATGTATGAGACACCGGGTGCCCTTAGGCCCGGTATTTGGCTACAGAGGTACGAAGAGATTGGGACATACATGTACATGAGACCCCGTGTATAGGCCCCCCCCCGGTATTTGGCTACAAAGGTACAGAGAGACATTGACAGAATGACATGGACACCGGGTGTACAGCCCCGGTATTTGGTACAGAGATACAGGGAGGACATTGGAACGGAAAATGTACATTTGGAGACACCGGGTGTATAGGGCCCGGTTTTTGGGCTACAAAGGTAACAGAGGAGGGATTGGACATACATGTACATGAGACACCGGGGTGTATAGGCGGATTTGGCTACAAAGGTACAGGAGGAGAGATTGACAGAATGACATGAGACACCGGGTGTAGGGGCCCGGTATTTGGGCCCTACAAAGGTACAGTAGAGAGATTGGACATACATGTAACATAAGACACCGGGGTATAGGCGGTATTTGGCTACAGAGATACAGGGAGACATTGGACAGACTGACATGAGACCGGGTGTATAGGCGGTATGTGGCTACCAGAGATAACAGACCTTTGGACAGGACATGTACATGATACACCGGTTGTACCCAGGCCCGGTATTTGGCTGCAGCGGTACAGAGAGAGAGTGGAGAATGTACATGAGAACATTGGTATAGGCCCGGTATTTGGGCTACAGGTACAGAAAGAGAGATGGACATATGTACATGAGACCACCGGTGTATAGGTCGGTATTTGGCTACCAAAGGTTACCCAGAGAGAGATTGGAAGAATTTGGTACATGAGACAAAGGGTGTATATGCGGTATTTGGCTACAGAGATACAGGGAGACATTTGGACAGGACATGTCATGAGACACCGGGTGTATAGGCCCAGTATTTGGCTACAGATTACAGGGAGGACATTGACAGACATGGTACATGAGACACCGGGTGTATAGGCCCGGTATTTGGTACAAAGGGTACCGAGCGAGATTGGGTACAGTACATGAGACACCGGGTGTATAGGTTCGGTGGCTACAAAGGTAAACAGAGAGAGATTGTGCAGACTGTACATGAGACAACCGGGTATATGCCCGGTATTTGGCTACAGAGATACAGGGAGACATTGGACAGACATGTTACATGAGACACCGGGTGTATGGCCCAGTCTTTGGTACAGAGAAATACAGGGAGGACATTGGAAAATGAACATGAGACACCGGGTGTTTTAGGCCCGGGTATTTGGCTACAAAGGTACAGAGAGAGATTGGAGGACAGTACATGAGGGGACACGGGTGTATAGGGGCCCGGTATTTGACTGCAGAGGTACAGAGAGACATTGGACAGACATGTTACATGATACCGGGTGTACAGGCCGGGTATTTGCTCCAGGAGATACAGGGAAGACTTTGGTCGGACTGTATGAGGACGGATGTATAGGCCCAGTATTTGGATACAGAGATACAGGGAGAATTGGACAGACATGTACATTGAGACACCGGGTGTATAGGCCCGGTATTTGGCTACAAAGGTTACAGAGAGAGATTGGACAGCCATGTTACATGAGACCCGGGTGTACAGGCCCGGATTTGGTAGGTTACAGAGGAGGATTGGACAAATACATGAGACACCGGGTGTATAGGCCCGGTATTTGGCTACAGAGATACAGGGAGACATTGGACAGACATGAACATGAGACACCGGGTGTATAGGCCCGGTATGTGGCTACAGAGATACAGGGAGACATTGGACAGACATGTACATGATACACCGGGTGTACAGGCCCGGTATTTGACTGCAGTGGTACAGAGAGAGGAGTGGACAGACATGTACATGAGACACCGGGTGTATAGGCCCGGTATTTGGCTACAAAGGTACAGAGAGAGATTGGACATACATGTACATGAGACACCGGGTGTATAGGCTCGGTATTTGGCTACAAAGGTACAGAGAGAGATTGTGCAGACATGTACATGAGACACCGGGTGTATATGCCCGGTATTTGGCTACAGAGATACAGGGAGACATTGGACAGACATGTACATGAGACACCGGGTGTATAGGCCCAGTATTTGGCTACAGAGATACAGGGAGACATTGGACAGACATGTACATGAGACACCGGGTGTATAGGCCCGGTATTTGGCTACAAAGGTACAGAGAGAGATTGGACATACATGTACATGAGACACCGGGTGTATAGGTTCGGTATTTGGCTACAAAGGTACAGAGAGAGATTGTGCAGACATGTACATGAGACACGGGTGTATATGCCCGGTATTTGGCTACAGAGATACAGGGAGACATTGGACAGACATGTACATGAGACACCGGGTGTATAGGCCCAGTATTTGACTACAGAGATACAGGGAGACATTGGACAGACATGAACATGAGACACCGGGTGTATAGGCCCGGTATTTGGCTACAAAGGTACAGAGAGAGATTGGACAGACATGTACATGAGACACCGGGTGTATAGGCCCGGTATTTGACTGCAGAGGTACAGAGAGACATTGGACAGACATGTACATGATACACCGGGTGTACAGGCCCGGTATTTGGCTACAGAGATACAGGGAGACATTGGTCAGACATGTACATGAGACACCGGGTGTATAGGCCCAGTATTTGGCTACAGAGATACAGGGAGACATTGGACAGACATGAACATGAGACACCGGGTGTATAGGCCCGGTATTTGGCTACAAAGGTACACAGAGAGATTGGACAGACATGTACATGAGACACCGGGTGTATAGGCCCGGTATTTGACTGCAGAGGTACAGAGAGACATTGGACGACATTGTTACTTGATACACCGGGTGTACAGGCCCGGTATTTGGCTACAGAGATACAGGGAGACATTGGTCAGACATGTACATGAGACACCGGGTGTATATGCCCGGTATTTGACTACAGATGTACACAGAGAGAGAGTGGACAGACATGTACATGAGACACCGGGTGTATAGGCCCGGTATTTGTCTACAGAGATACAGGGAGACATTGGGACAGGACATGTACATGAGGACGCCGGGTGTATGGGGTCCCGGTATTTGGCTACAAAGGTATGTAGAGAGAGATTGGACATACATGTACATGAGACACCGGGTGTATAGGCCCGGTATTTGGCTACAGAGATACAGGGAGACATTGGACAGGACATGAAACATGAGACACCGGGTGTATAGACCCGTTTTTATGTGGCTACAGAGATACAGGGAGACATTGCACAGACATGTACATGATACACCGGGTGTACAGGCCCGGTATTTGACTGCAGAGGTACAGAGAGAGAGAGTGGACAGACATTATACATGAGGACCCGGGGGTGTTTAATTTGGCCCGGTATTTGGCTACAAAGGTACAGAGAGAGATTGGACAGACACCGGGTGTATGGGCCCGGTATTTCACTGCAGAGGTACAGAGAGAGAGAGTGGACAGACATGTACCTGTGACACCGGGTGTATACGCCCGGTATTTGACTACATAGGTACATGGAGACATTGGACAGACATGTACATGAGACACCGGGTGTACAGGCCCGGTATTTGGCTACAGAGATACAGGGAGACATTGGACAGACATGTACATGAGACACTGGGTGTATAGGCCCGGTATTTGACTACAGATGTACAGGGAGACATTGGACAGACATGTACATGATACACCGGGTGTACAGGCCCGGTATTTGGCTACAGAGATACGGGGAGACATTGGACAGACATGTACATGAGACACCGGGTGTATAGGCCCAGTATTTGACTACATAGGTACAGAGAGAGAGTGGACAGACATGTACATGAGACATCGGGTGTATAGGCCCGGTATTTGACTAAAGAGGTACAGAGAGAGAGAGTGGACAGACATGTACATGAGACACCGGGTGTATAGGCCCGGTATTTGGCTACAGAGGTACAGAGAGAGATTGGACAGACATGTACATGAGACACCGGGTGTATAGGCCCGGTATTTGGCTACTGAGATACAGGGAGACATACGACAGACAAAGTACATGAGACACCGGTGTATAGGCCCGGTATTTGGCTACAAAGGTTACAGAGAGAGAGTGGACAGACATGTACATGAGACACCGGTGTTTATAGGCCCGGGTATTTGGCTACAGAGATACAGGGAGACAATTGGGACAGACATGTACATGAAACACCTGGGGTGTATAGGCCCGGTATTTGGGGGCCCCCCCCCCCCCCCCCCCCTGGGGGGGGGGGGGGGCTACAAAGGTACAAGAGAGAGATTAGACAGGACATGTAAATGAGACACCGGGGTGTATAGGCCCTGTATTTGACTACATAGGTACAGACAGATTTGGACAGACATTGTACATGAGACACCGGGTGTATAGCCCGGTATTTGGCTACAGATAGGATACAGGGAGACATTGGGACAGACATATACATAGACACAGGGTTGTAAAGCCCAGTATTTTGACTACATAGGGTACAGAGAGAGAGTGGACAGACATGTACATGAGACAACCCGGTGGTATAGGGACGGTTATTATGACTACCCAGGAAGGTACAGGGAGACATTGGAACATAAGCCCAGGGTACCCATTTGAGACACCGGTTTGTATAGGCGGGAGGGTATTTGGCTACAGAGATTACAGGAGAACATTGACAGACATGAACATGAGGGACACCGGGTGTATAGCCACCCCCCCGGTAATTTGGCTACAAAGGTAAGAGAGGGAGGCCCTTGGACAAAGACATGTACATGATACCCGGGTGTATAGGCGGTTATTTGACTGCAGGGAGGGTACAGAGACATTGGACACAGGGACCCCATTTACATGATACACGGGGTACATGCCCGGGTATTTTGCCCTACAGGAGGGATTACAGAGACCAATGTCCAGGACAAATGTACATGAAGACACCGGTGTATAGGCCCAGTATTTTGGCTACAGAGAAATACAGAGATTGACCAGACATGACATTGAGACACCGGTGTATTAGGCGGAGTAAATTGGACTACAAAAGCTACAGAGGTAGAGATTTGGACAGTGGACCCAAGTCCATGGAGACACCGGGTATATTTTGCGGTATTGATTGGCAGGAGGTACAGAGAGACATTGGACAGACATGTACATGATACACCTCGGGTGTACAGCCCGGTATTTTTTGGCATAGGATTTGGCTACCAGAATACAGGGAGACTTGGTCAGACATGGTACATGAGCATGAGACGCCGGGTGTGGGTGGCCCGTATTTGGCTACAAAGGTAGTAGCGGGAGAGATGGACATACATGTACATGAGACACCGGGTGTATAGGCCCGGTATTTGGCTACAGATAGGGGAGACATGGGGGACATTGGACAGGACATACATGAGACACCGTGTATAGCCCGGTATTTGACCCTGCAGAGGTATTGTGGCTACAGAGATACTGGTGACATGCACAGAATGTACATGTACACCGGGTGTACAGGCCCGGTATTTGGACTGCAGAGGTACAGAGAGAGTAGAGACATGGACAGACATGTAACATGAGACACCGGGTGTATAGGCCCGGTATTTGCTACAAAGGTACAGAGAGAGATTGACAGACACCGGGTAGTATGGGCCCGGGTATTTCACTGAGACACGGGTGAAATAGGCCCCGGTATTTGGAGAGAGTAGAGAGACATGGACATTTGACATGTACTGAGGACGTGGGTGGTCATACGACGGTGTATTTGGACTACATGTACATGGAAGACATGGACAGACATATACATGAGACACCGGGTGTACAGCCCGGTTCCCGGATTTGGCTACAAAGGTATCAGAGATGACGGAGGACTACAGTTATAACATGAGACACCTGTGTATAACCCGGTATGTTCAAGATACAGGGTGGACATTGCACAGACATGTACATGATACACCGGGTGTACAGGCCCTATTTGACTGCAGTACAGAGAGAGAGTGGACAGACATGTACATGAGACGGGTGTATAGGCCCGGTATGGTACAAAGGTACAGAGAGAGATTGGCCCGACACCGGGTGTATCCCGGAATTTCACTGCAGAGGTACAGAGAGAGAGATGGACAGACTGTACCTGAGACACGATATACGCCCGGTATTGACTACATAGGTACATGAGACATTGGGACAGACATAAACATGAGACACCGGGTACAGGCCCGGTATTTTGGCTACAGAGTACAGGGAGACAAAGGACAGACATGACATGAGACACTGGGTGTATAGGCCGGTATTTGACACAGATGTACGGGGAGACTTGGACAGACATGTACATGATACATGGGTGTACAGGCCCGGTATTTGGCTACAGATACAGGGAGACATTGGACAGACATGTACATGAACACCGGTGTATAGGCCCAGTATTTGACTACATAGGTACAGAGAGAGAGTGAGAGTGGACATACATGTACATGAGACACCGGGTGTATTGGCCCGGTGTTTGGCTACAGAGGTACAGAGAGAGATTGGACAGACATGTACATGAGACACCGGGTGTATAGGCCCGGTATTTGACTGCAGAGGTACAGAGAGACATTGGACAGACATGTACATGATACACCGGGTGTACAGGCCCGGTATTTGGCTACAGAGATACAGGGAGACATTGGTCAGACATGTACATGAGACACCGGGTGTATAGGCCCAGTATTTGGCTACAGAGATACAGGGAGACATTGGACAGACATGAACATGAGACACCGGGTGTATAGGCCCGGTATTTGGCTACAAAGCTACAGAGAGAGATTGGACAGACATGTACATGAGACACCGGGTGTATAGGCCCGGTATTTGATTGCAGAGGTACAGAGAGACATTGGACAGACATGTACATGATACACCGGGTGTACAGGCCCGGTATTTGGCTACAGAGATAACCAGGGACATTGGTCAGACATGTACATAGACACCGGGTGTATAGGCCAGTATTTGGCTACGGAGATACAGAGCATTGTACATGAACTGAACACCGGGTGTATAGGCCAGGTATTTCGCTACAAAGGTACACAGAGATGGGACAGACATGTACATGACACCGGGTGTATAGGCCGGTTTTTGACTGCAGTACAGAGAGACATTGGACGATGTACATGATACGGGTACAGGCCCGGTATTTGGTACAGGATCAAGACATGGTCAGACATGTACATGAGACAGTATAGCCCGGTATTTGACTACAGATACACAGAGAGAGGGGACGACAGACTGAACACCGGGTGTATAGGCGGTATTTGGTACGAGATACAGACAGGGTGACAGACATGTACTAGGAAGCCGGGTGTATTTGACGGTATTTGGCTCAAAGGTAGTAGAGAGATTGGAACATACATGTACATGAGACACCGGGTTGGAGGCCCGGTATTTGGTACAGATACAAGGGAGACTTGGACAGACATGATGAGAACACGGGTGTATAGACCCGGTATGTGGTACAGGAGATACAGGGGTGACATTGCACAGACGATGAGGGATACACCGGGTGTACAGGCCCGGTATTTGACTGCAGAGGTACAGAGAGAGAGTGACAGACTGTATGAGAACCGGGTGTATAGGCCCGGTATTTGGCTCAAGGTACAGAGAGAGTTGGACAGACACCGGGTGTGGGCCCGGTATTTACTAGAGGTACAGAGAGAGAGATGTGGACAGATGTACCTAGAACCGGGTGTATACGCCCGGTATTTGACTACAGGTTACATGAGACATGGGACAGATACATGAGACACCGGGTGTACAGGCCCGGTATTTGGCTACAGAGACCAGGGAGTCATTGGACAGACATGTACATGAGCCTGGTGTATTTGGCCCGGTATTTGGACTACAGATGTACTGAGCATTGGACACATGTCATGATACACCGGTACAGGCCCGGTATTTGGCTACAGAGATACAGAGACCATTGGACAACATGTATGAGACACGGTGTATTTGGCAGTATTTGACTCATAGGTACAGAGAGAGAGTGAGAGTGGACAGACTGTACATGAGACACCGGGTGTATTGGCTATTTGGCTACAGAGGTACAGAGAGAGATTGGACAGACATGTACATGAGACACCGGGTGTATAGGCCCGGTATTTGGCTACTGAGATACAGGGAGACATACGACAGACATGTACATGAGACACCGGGTGTATAGGCCCGGTATTTGGCTACAAAGGTACAGAGAGAGAGAGTGGACAGACATGTACATGAGACACCGGGTGTATAGGCCCGGTATTTGTCTACAGAGATACAGGGAGACATTGGACAGACATGTACATGAAACACCGGGTGTATAGGCCCGGTATTTGGCTACAAAGGTACAGAGAGAGATTGGACAGACATGTAAATGAGACACCGGGTGTATAGGCCCTGTATTTGACTACATAGGTACAGAGACTGATTGGACAGACATGTACATGAGACACCGGGTGTATAGGCCCGGTATTTGGCTACAGAGATACAGGGAGACATTGGACAGACATGTACATGATACACCGGGTGTACAGGCCCGGTATTTGGCTACAGAGATACAGGGAGACATTGGACAGACATGTACATGATACACCGGGTGTACAGGCCCAGTATTTGACTACAGAGGTACAGAGAGAGAGTGGACAGACATGTACATGAGACACCGGGTGTATAGGCCCGGTATTTGGCTACAAAGGTACAGAGAGAGATTGGACAGACATGTACATGAGACACCGGGTGTATAGCGGTATTTGGCTACAAAGGTACAGAGAGAGATTGGATAGACATGTACATGAGACACCGGGTGTATAGGCCGGGTATTTGACTACAAAGGTACAGAGAGAGAGTGGACAGACATGTACATGAGACACCGGGTGTATAGGCCCGGTATTTGGCTATAGAGATACAGGGAGACATTGGACAGACATGTACATGAGACACCGGGTGTACAGGCCCGGTATTTGGCTACAGAGGTACAGAGAGAGAGAGAGTGGACAGACATGTACCTGACATACAGGGTGTATAGGCCCGGTATTTGACTACAGAGGTACAGGGAGACATTGGACAGACATGTACATGATACACCGGGTGTACAGGCCCGGTATTTGGTCACAGAGGTAGACTAAGAACAGTGAAAGATTGGACATACATGTAAATGAGATACCTGGTTTACAGGCCCGGTATTTTATTATGTATGTACCAGAGGTACAGTGAGAGATAATTTACTATGATTTATCTCATAATCAATACGGTCATACCACAGGTAAATGACATGTAGACTCGGTGACTCACTATATCATACTGATAATAGTGTAGCCTATATTGAACCAGTAAGTTCATTTCGCTTTTCAAGTGTACAAGTTGAGAAAAACTGATAGGGTGCTCAGAAGTGGCTGGAGGAGAATACAACAACGCGGGGGCGTTCCGTGTAACCACCCTTCCGGTCTTGTGGCTTGAAGGTGTGCGCCGAAAAGTCAGCGGCGGAAACTCGGAATACAACAACAACAACAACGATGACGTCAGACATTGAACTCCGGGCTTATAGTGAGAGCCCAAAATGACATTCCGAGTGGCCAGCCACGCATGAGCCAGCTCGCCAAGAATCCTAGAAGAGGGTCATCTGACGACCTCTTTCGGGGGTCGCAGTAGTGAATGTGATAGTGGTATTAAAACTGTAAATACGTTATTTATTAAAGACGTTTCTAAGTTTAATGTTGAAAAAATTGAAAACATTCCAAGTGTTGAAGACATTATTGAAAATGTTGAATCTGTTATTGTTGAAGACATTGTTGAAAATGTTAAATCTGTTATTGTTGAAGACATTGTTGAAAATGTTGAATCCGTTATTAATATCCCATTTTCTGATGATAGTAGCGTGGATGCATTTGTAAATGACATTTCACTTTCTGATGATACTAGTGTGTTTGAATCTTCAGACTCAAACTCTGGCAACAGTACTCGTACATCCTTGGATAGCACAGTGAATTACAGTAATAACCTTTCTATATTTTACACTAATTGTGACAGTCTACTGAATAAAAGAGATGAGCTGGAACTTGAAGTAAAGAAATATGATCCAGATATATTAGTCTTGAACGAGATCTACCCTAAAAATGTTAACTCAACTGATATTTTCCCAGCGGAACTCAAATTGGATGGATATGAACTTGTGCTTGGAAAAACGAAGGTTAATAGCAGAGGTGTATGTATATTTGTACGGAAAGGTTTACGCTATGAAGAGTGCACCATACTAAATAATTTTGTATTTGATGAATCATGCTGGTGTGTATTGACACTCGAGTCTAATGTATCTATGTTAATTGCTGGAGTGTATCGTAGTCCGTCCAGTACCCCTACAAACTCTAGTCACTTAAATGATCTCATTACTATGGCGATGAACCTTAAATATGACGTGCTATACTGTTATAGTTGGCGATTTTAATTATCCAGCGATTTCCTGGGAGGATTGGACAACACCAAGCAGTCACTCACAGGCAGATTTTCACTTTATTGAATGTTTGCGGGATAATTTCTTATGTCAGTTGATAAATGAACCGACGCGTTATAGAGATGGCCAGAGGGCAAATATATTGGACCTTTTTATGACGGACAAAGAGGAGATAGTGAATGAAGTTAGATGTAGTGACGAATCTAGGTGCTAGTGACCATGTATGTTTATATGCAGAACTGAATTGTAGCCCACTAGTGAAGAAATGTAACACTAATAGAAGAAATTTCCATAAAGGTGACTATGACACTATTAGGGAGGAATTATATTCTGTAAATTTTGGAGTACCATGGATGAAATGAATGCCAAGGAGAGTTTGGGACTTTTTCCAGTCAAAAGTTAGTGATACTGTAGAAAGAAATGTGCCTTATAGGAGAAATAATAATCTAAGGAAGAAAGAGAAGTGGTTGGACAAGCCGTGTTTAAAAATTATTAAGAAGAAACGTAAGTTGTGGAAAAAATATGTCCATACTTTGAATGCGTATGACTATCGCAAGTATTGTGAAGTTCGTAACGTCTGTACAAGTGTAGTACGAGGTGCAAAGAAAACATTTGAAAGGAGTGTTGTTGAAAATATTAAAAGGAATGATACAAAGGGCTTCTGGAGCTATGTTCGAGATAAGACCAAGTGTAGAACAGGTGTATCAGACTTGCAAAATGTGAATGGTGAGTTGATACAGGTTGATAAACAAAAAGCTGATTTGTTGAACAACTTTTTCGCATCGGTTTTTGTGAATGAACCTGCAGGAGAGCTACCAATTTTCGATATGAGATATCACGGTACACCACTCACTGAAGTTGTGGCAAATCTACAAACTGTTACCAAACAATTGAAGAACTTGAATATTGGTAAATCAATGGGCCCGGACGGATGTCACCCACGATTATTACGTGAAGCATCAGATGTACTTAATATACCCCTACAAACAATATTTAATAAGACATTCCAGGAGGGACAAATTCCATGTATTTGGAAAGATGCAAATGTTTCAGCCTTATATAAAAATAAAGGTGATACAACGGAAACCACTAACCACAGACCTGTGAGTCTTACTTGTTTACCATCCCGTCTATGTGAGAAAACAGTACGTGAAGCAATAATGTCACATAGAACACATACAGTCTGTTTAGTGAATGCCAATTTGGTTTTAGAAGTAGAAGGAGTTGCGTTCTACAGTTACTGGATGTGTTAGATGACTGGACTAAATTCTATGATAAACCATAAACAAATAGATACCATATACTTAGATATCAAAAAGGCATTTGATTCCATACCACATAAGAGACTACTTTTGAAGTTAAAGGGTTACGGCATCGATGGCAAACTTCTAACATGGATTGAAGACTTCTTACGTGACCGGAGACAACGAGTTATATTGAATGGAGAAAGCTCGGAATGGAAAGCAGTTACATCCGGTATTCCCCAAGGATCGGTTCTAGGACCTGTCTTATTCATTATCTATGTAAATGACATGCCAGATCGTTTAGAATCATTTTGAAAAATATTTGCGGATGACACAAAATTGTATGATGCTGTCAGCTCAAGAAATGATCAAGAAATACTACAATCAGACCTATTTAAGCTATGTGAATGGAGTACTAAATGGCTACTGGACTTTTCAGTCCCGAAATGTAAAACAATCCAATATGGAAATGTTAAATGTGACTACACATACCATATGAAAGACAAAACTGGAAACATACTACCACTGCCCGCGGGTACAGAGGAGAAGGATCTAGGTATCATCTTCGAGCATAATCTGAAATTTGACCGGCATATCGCCACCACCGTGAATAGAGCAAACAGGCTTATCGGACTTATTAAGAGAACTTTTCAAGCATTAGACAATGAACTATTTCTCACATTATATAAGAGTTTAATTAGATCTATTCTCGATTATGGCGGATGTGTTTGGAGTCCTTCAACGAAAAAGAATATTCAGTTACTCGAAAATGTACAGCGTCGTGCTACAAGAATTGTTCCACAGTTACATGGTTTAAGTTATATGCAGAGACTTAAAGCCTTAAATCTGCCAACTCTGTACTACAGACGTCGACGGTACGACATGATCCAGTTATTCAAAATAGTGAACAACAAAGAAGATATCCGAGCTGAAAAATTCTTTGAATTCAACGACAACCGTATAAGAGGGCATATCTTCAAGATTACAAAACCCAGCTGTAACAAAACTCTCAGAATGAATACATTTCCTGTCCAAAGTATTAATCAATGGAACAGTCTAAGTGAAAACATTGTGTGCTGTGAAAGTGTCCTATCTTTCAAAACAAACCTCGACAAGGCCTGGGGATCAGAGAGATTTGATCTATCAGGCATCTACCATGTTCATTGACCGGAACCGGAAAATCAAGTACATAGTATAGGTGGAGTGAATAAGCAAGAAGCTTACAGACTCCGAAGAACAAGTAACAAGAGTAGAGGTGGAGGTCTGAACTATTTCGATTAAAAAGAATCATCCCTAAAACAAACGTACAAGAGAAGTACATTTTATTGGTGTTCCATAACTGGAAGGAAATAAAAAGGAAAAGCAGAAGAAAAGAAGAAGATGTACCAGCATGTATGACGATTGTGCTAGTGCAGTTCAAAAACTGTAAAACGCTGGACTGTTGGAAAGCTGGACACAGGTATTCCTGTTTGCTCAATGTAACAGCAGCATGCAGGACACTGTGGAAAGGTAAGCAGAAAATGTGTCCCTCCGGCCAGGTTCACCCACACCAGTCAATTATGATCTGACCGTTCCAAGTAAGTACCCGTTATGTTATGTATCCCTGTGCATTAGGTTCTAATTGATAGTGTTGTTGTCATGTGTACACTGGTTTCCTCGGTGGTTTATTGGAGATTATTTGCATTTGAGCGTTCGTTGCATGTGCTATATATTCGTACACACCACGTTATATTCATCAACATTTGAAGTAGTACAATGTTGGTCTGCGACGAACCTGCAAGTGTATAGTGTCATATGTCCTGTTAATATAGAATATAGCTCACATATATTGTATGAAAACCACATTAAACACTAGGTTGTGTACAATGTAAATTTAATGCACAGCATTTCGTTATCAGCAGAATAGATCCCCAATGATACATAGTCGGCGGTGACTGCATACTTTCAATGAACAATGCATTGTACTATTGTTGTTGGCGCTTAAACTTATTATTATGTTATCACTGGTGGTCGTTCAGCACCACTGTTATTTCGACAGAGGTATACACACGATGTGTAATTTTGGTATTCATTCTTCCGAGTAGAAGGAGTCTTAACCATCATTGCGTATGTCATGATACTGTCATGGTGTATTTCATTTGATTGTTATTTTCATGTATTCATTGGTTGCCTTTACTTATCACCTTCTTTAGATTTCTTTCTCGTTACTGGTGCAATCATATATTATTAGATATTTTCAAATCACATTTCGGCAACGAAATGTAGCTGGAGTTTATTAACGTCAGAGCCAGAACGTACAAACCTGATTCACTTTTTCATATCGTTATAGAAGCCAGCTGAAGTAGTCAGTGAAATCGTAAATGGCGATCTAATTACAGAGAAAACATGATATACATGTATATCAGTCATCCCACATGCACGGTATATTGTTAGGCTAGCAGCTAAACCCTGGTTGGCAGTTTAGAGTAGACTAAACAAGATACAAGTTTCAGTTTCTTTATTATTTCTATGACGATTGTTTGTCAGGATGGCATTACACTGTAGCAGTAGCCGAAATGTTAGTGGCTGGAAGAATCTACAACAACAACAACTAATGACCGAACGAAGTTTTAGTGAAAGCTCTGCATTTGAGCGTTGGTCTGCTCTTTGTGACCGAAGTGAATGAAGTGACGAATCTTTTTTTTTTAGCTTATATTTTACGGCGGCACTGGCTCTAGGACCTTGCATGCCGTCTCCCAAGAATGGGAGAAAGAACGGAGGTAGAGGTAGAGCTTTTTTGAGAGAAGCCGGTAATTCGTATTTACAGAGCAACTACGAATTATCGGTACCCATTTACAGCTGGGTGAACTGGAGCAGTGTGGATAAAGTGTCTTGCTCAAGGACACAACGCACGCCGCTAGTCAGGCTCGAACCCACGACCCTTGGATCAGTAGTCCGACACACTAACCATTACGCCACGGCGCTCCACATTGACGAATCTGTGTTGCGTCATTCCTTATATAGACACTAGATCTGACAGTCAGCCAATCGGTGGCCAGGAAATCTGAGCGTTGACTGTCAAGTTTCCGCCATCTTGGATTTGAAAGTCACGTTTTTAGGCTTTAGACTAGAAATACAGCGTAGATAGCTAAGATATCGTGACGGTCAGATGGCCAGATGATTCTACATGTCAAAATACATCAGGTAAGTGTAAAGTTGTGAAGATAAACATGCATTTAATGAGTGACCGCAAACAGAAAGGCTGCGTGAGTTGACAGTCAAATAATAGCGGTCACGAAACTTTGTGAGCACTGCGGAACGAATAATTAAAATGAAAAGTCATGCAGAGCATGATGTTATTAGCCGATCAAATCAGGGTAAAGTGCATCGAACATATGTAGGTGTCTCTGGTAACATTGTCAATGGTAAACTATTTTCGACCACAGTTCTGTACCCAGCGTTGACATTTTTCTCGATTTTGTGCAGGTTTTGGAAACCCGTTCCCAAATCCATCCAATAGCAGCAATGCCATAGCAGCAATGTTTTGTTTTCACCATTATGTTGCGAAATATTCCAGCGTAACACTTGTACTAGTATGCTCTATTTATCTACAAATTACACTCCGCAATACACAAAGTTGTAGTCACTGTGTGTGTGTTTGTCCGAATTCTGTGGCAGCATGCGAGTGGGCGGAGCTACCAGGGCTATATATCTAGCGGTTACAGTGTCATCTAAAAATAGACGCAAGCTCCTGCGTATTCAGGCACATGCCCAGATTGGCCTAATGTGCCCCATCCGTGATTTTTTGCGCGATGTCGGGCGCAAGACAATCAATAATTTGCGGCATTGACAATAATTAAGGGGGATTGCCGCAATCGCGCGTGCTGGATGCATCCCTGCCATCCCTGCATGATACGTAAACAAATCAAAGTTGGCTATGAAGGGTAATTCTTCGTTTTGATTGGTGGAATTTTTTTTGAATATTAACTAGCGTCAAATGACGCGCATACGCGATCCAATGGGATAAACCCGAGATGCTGGGATAAACCCGAAAATGCTGGGGTTACTAGTAAGGAGATTTTGAGCAGAGGCCGATTATAAATTAGCCGAATAAACACATTTTACGCGATTATACGTGGCTGAAACTTGTTCTGTTTAATAAATAAAAGCTTTAAATTAGCCCAATAATCGGCGTATGTTGGCGTATATGGCCATTAGAGCCAACTATGGACTTCAACAACAATAACTTCCGGGTTAAATCTCTTCAGGCGTTCAGCTCATTAAGTATTCAAAATTGTGTTATTTGGCTATAAGCTAAAGTCTTAAACGGAGATAATTGCCAAAAATGCAAACTTTATCGGTTGATGCAATTTGGAAGTGATACAGAAAAATTCGCGTTCGTAGATTACCGAATAGCGGAGAAAAGGGTTGCTACAAACTTTTTCAGAATTCGATGGATAACCAACATATTAGCCGATCTATAAATAGATCGGCTAATAATAATGGAGACTATGATGACGTCTGAGATATGATCACCTATGCAAATACTTAGAAGGATGGTTGAGCTACCAACATATGTATGTATGACACCATGGTAAAGAGGATCCAGCACAAACTGGCACAATAACGGTGATCACGTGACCTCCACAGAAGTGTCAATCCATGTCAACAGTCGACAAGGGCCATTACATTTAATTCTGTTGTGATTCACGCAGCAGAATGTGAATAGTATGGCTTATTTAGCAGTTACGTAGTTCATCACCCAAAATATGCATCACTGTGAATGTGCTTATTAATAAAGAATTATCAAAAGTAATGGTAATAAATCTGATCAAATTGTAAGGATCATTTCCTTGTGAAATAAATGGCACTACGGTATAGCTTTAGAAAGACGCCCTATACGTTCTTCCAGTGATGTAATTGTCCAGATCCTGGAGCACGATTGTCATTTCGACAGCTGTGTGCGGTATGACTATTCTTGGTACTGTTCGAGGTCTATTTATTACTATGCATTGAGTTTCACTTAATACATCGCTAGTTGGCTTTTGTGTCAGTTCGTAAATATACAATTGCAATAAATTGTAATGCATATTGCGTCTGATAATCGTGTTCGGCGATTATCTTGGATCTGTTGACTATGTTTTGTTATTCATACAATCTGTTCAACGCACAGTGTTAATCATAATCTTCAACAAAACACTGGTCACGATCAGCGGTTATCGTCCCCGCATTAAACGACCTGACCGTGACTGGAGAAATGTATTTATGAGATGTGTGACCAGTATAGCTGCTGATAAAATACCACACTCCTATAGCCTTATATCGATCTATATTGCTCGTTAAAAGCATGTCGTGTGTTTCATTGATGGAATAACCAACAGTGCTGATCTGAATCTACACTGGTAGCAAATTATATAAACCTCATTTCTCCAATCACAGTCGGTTGATGGGAATGCCCCTTCCCCAGCCATGAATGATGTATGCTGTGCATACGGGGCGCCAAGTGGGACATGGCTCAATTTTGTAAACACAATTCATTTGTGTACATATAAACTTGACAAAAACAAAACAAAATTAATATACTGATTTTGTCAACAAAATTCACTTTTGTGCCACAAAACTCAATTCTGTGTCACAAAATTCACTTTTGTGCCATAAAATCCAATTCTGTGTCACAAAATTCAATTCTAATTCTGTGTCACAAAATTCAATTATGTGTCACAAAATTCACTTTTGTGCCACAAAACTCAATTCTGTGTCGTATACGTATTTGCATTGGTCAGATACAGTATGACAAAAATGTGGCCTGAATAATATGTATAAAAATATATCAGCAACAAACATGATGGAACTTGGATGGAAAATAACATTTTGTGAATTGGTTGCCATGGCAACCGTTTATTGTAATTATGTATTGACTATGTACATACATTTAATAACGCTATCCCAATGTTGGTTACTTGAAATAAAACGATGCTATTGTTAAAATGTTTATATAAACTAGTTGTTATTTGGCCGCCC
The DNA here is from genome assembly GCA_029237695.1 of Conchocele bisecta. NCBI lineage: Eukaryota > Metazoa > Mollusca > Bivalvia > Lucinida > Thyasiridae > Conchocele > Conchocele bisecta. The sequence goes on along the minus strand of CM055279.1, from coordinate 47,464,181 downwards.
TGGCATCCGCATACATGATTAGTCACAATAAGATTCTTGGATAGAACTAGAGGTATATATTTTGTAATCATAATATAACCAAAACAACTGTCCATAAAGAAGTATAATATTTATATATTGGGTTATACTTTCGCATTGAAATATTTAAACCTGCAAGTGTACTCCACCATCTAGTAAAATGGACTAAGATCGATCTCAACCAATCAACGTAGAGATGACATAGACTATCAGTTACGCAAACTAATTTTTGTGGACAAAACTGATTTATGTGGACAAAACTGAATTCTGTCCCACAAAACTGAATTCACAAAACTCAATTCTGTCTTACAAAATTGAATCCTTTATAACAAAAATGAATTTTGTATATCAGAATTTTACATAATTGGATTTTATGATTTTTAGTGTTACAAAACTCAATTTTGTCTGGACAAAATTGGTTTTATACACATAATTAACCTGTCTTGCATGGCGCCCCGTAGTGCATGTGTGCTGTGATGTATTGTGGAAATATTTGTAAATTACGTAATATCATGGCATACTGTTCAGGGCCATACATCCATCAACAGTTTTATCCGCAGGTTTTATTTATCTACAACCATAATTATGATGTTAGTTCGCAACATGTGTCTATCAAAATTAATCATCATACATCACGATGTACCGAAGTTAAATATAAATACTAGTATACTGTAATTGGTCACTGAAATTTCCTTCAACATTGATCAGCGAAGGATTGTTATGTTGGATTGCTAGTATGTTGAAACTGAAGTTGAAACTTATTAGCATAAGTGTAGTGCTGTTGCTGATAGGACAATGCGTCTCCCAGACAATGTCCCAAGGTGAGTTATGGTGAACGGTATGGCGCGTATTCAGACGGAGTGCGTGTCCTACTCACGCCTCGTCTAAAACTTGTCGAGTATACATTTTAACTCATTTGTTACGTGGAAACAATTCAGTGTTATTTAAATTTTCTGATAAAATTGAGATATAAACAAATATATGTTTATGCTATGTACGCGCGTACCTTTATCTCCCAGCAAAACCAACACAACCTGGGCATGTATGGCATATTTGATTGAAAATTATAAAACAATTATTTATAAAACATTATGAGACGGTGTGGAATCAGAACATTCTGAGAATTCAAGTAAACAATAGCTTTTTAATTTTTGTATCATTGTGTATGCCACAAAACTACATTTTTTGGTATTGTAAACTATGTATTAACTATTCTAAATAGTGATGCACATGTATTCATAATTATAAATGAAGGGTCCTATCCAGGGGTGAAATGATTAACCCTTTAAACACTACTGTCTGTTTCACGAAAGCTGCCCAAATTTTACGGCTATATAAACAATTCAAAAACAAGATTTCTTTTAATAATATTAAATTAAAGGAAAATTTAAGAATGAGCCTTCTTTTTATTTCGTGAAATTTGGTCAAATATTGATTTTATTGCCCAAAATAAATTTCCCCATGTTAAATCCCCCATAGACATCTTCACTTCACTCCGTGAAGATGTCTATGGTGATTTAACATGGGGAATCTTTTTTGAATTTTAGAAATACTGGACCGATTTTGTTTTCTTAGTTAGATCATATCCAAGCTATCTATAGTAAATAGTATTGTTTTTGAATTGTCTATATAGCCGTAAAATTTGGGCAGCTTTCGTGAAACAGACTATAAATACATTTTTTACAGTGTTTGCAAACAGTGTAGATTCAGATTCGTAATGAGCCGTCTCATTAGGATCTGCACTTTTTTGCAAGTAATTTTCATATTGTTCAGACAAAAAAAACAACACTACCTTCTTATAAATGGACTAGCCTGAAAATCAGTTTGTGACCATTGTATTGATCTTTAAATTAACATACAGCACAGTCCATTCCAGTTGTTTATGGTTGAAAGGGTTAAAGGTATTTTAATCTACTTTTATCTTTTCGATCTATTTTTAACATTTCATCTGTTATCATACCTTGTATCACACTTTTGCTGCCTTATATCTACTAAGTTGCTCCTGACGCACAGCCTGCTAAAAATCCACGCGAGGGGGTGTAGCAGTATATAATTCCAGCACAAAAATATTTCCACAATTCCCTAACATTTGATTGGTCCGTAGCAAGTCTCTGTCCAAAATTTATATCCCAGTAAACTCCATGCCAAACTACTTTCCGTAACCGTCAGGCGCAGTTAAAATAATTCTTAAGAAAACGGAAAATAAACACATTTTCTTGATGAATTTATTTCAAATGCTGGAATTATAAGGAATGAATGGCCTTTTTGTGGAATTTATCGGGGTATAAACTTGGAAAAGTCGCGGGAATACTGGACGGAGGCCGGAATTTATCGGGGATATAAACTTGGAAAAGTCGCGGGAATACTGGACGAGGCCTTCCGGCCTCCGTCCAGTATTCCCGCGACTTTTCCAAGTTTATACCCCGATAAATTCCACAAAAAGGCAATTCATTCCTATAATAAAGAAAGAAAGAAAGAAAGAAAGGTACATGCCCACTCAGTAGGCACAACATGTTCTTTATATGAATTAAATAAGTATATAATTGTGTTACTATTCTACCAGTTATAAATATTACTAGTGCGCGCTATACAGATAATGTATAATCATTTAGCAATATTTATTTTACTGATAGTACGTGACTTGCGGTGGTATCAAGCTATTTGCATATGCAAATGAGGCATGGTATTTCTTAATTAGTTAAACTACTTAAATGAGTCACTTGGAGAAAACAATCTTTTCTACAGATCATAAAGTATGACCATTGCACATCAAAACAGAGAATAAATAGTAATATCCGTTAACCGTTGATTGTAAAAAACAAACACGGTTATCGCCTCTGATATCAGTGTGGAAATTTACATCTGATATAAAATGTATAATAATGCCAATCAAAACGTGGGGTAATGGTGAATGAATGTTTATTTTGTCAGAAAATGTCTCGGATGAAGTCTCTGATATAAAGAACATGCTGTGCCTACTGAATGGGCATGTACCTGTAATATACAGCTCTATACGATCGGCAATATGTTCGGTAATATAATACAATCGAACCTCCCCGAACGGCCACATCTCTACAACAACACCCTCTCTATAACAGCCGCTATGTTATATCCCAAATGGATGATTTCCTCTGTATCTAACCCTTAGACTACTGAGCATGAAAATTGTCTGCTGTTGCTTTGCGTTCTTTCTCAATAAAAACATGTTTTAACAGCATTTTAGAATCATTTCCATTGGAAATGATTCTAAAATGTTGCCAAAACATGTTTTTGATGCGAATTATCGAAGAAAATAAATAAACAGCGAACGACATAATTTAATTCAGCATTAACCTCCCTACAACTGCCAGCTCTCTACAACAGCCAGTTTTGCGTCTTCCCATGGGTGGCTGTTGTAGAGAGGTTGCACTGTACAAAATACAGACGGATGCCAAAGCGCCCAGATACAGTATGCTACAGCATTTAAGGCCATGCATATGCATTTGTATGAGGCAATTTAAGCCATATACTTTTACACTTATGGTGTGTCATTCGTCATGAAATGTATTTACAGAAACTGTGATAATTTCAGTAATTGACTTTGAGAATTAACGAAATGTTCACAACAGATGCGTAATTATATTCCACATTTACTCTGGACAATTTGTCAACTTTCGACGTCAAATATAGTGCAGTCTGTACATAGTAATTATGAAATATCAGACATTTTCTTAGGTATAAAATCACACGGCTCGTCTCATATGTAGCAACACCAGCTAACACGTGATAGCCGTAACCGAGGAACCTTCAGCAAAGCAAATGCGTCCTCACTGCGATTAGCCGAGTACGGTCCCACAAGTCCCACATGAAATTAAACACGGCACATGTAACCAACAAAGGCATATATCAAGGTGTATGATCACGTGGTACTAACAACAACGACAAATACTGAAACTTCCAGAATCCATCTGATTTAAAGTACGTATTAGTTTATAGTGTCCTTATTACGTAACGGATTTTGATTAAATATGGCGCATCAAAACGCGTCTTGTTAAGCTGCATTGGTGGTCTCTGTATTTTCGCCCAAACATCTGTCATGTTTTCGAAGAATCGATTTCCGTGTCTACCGACACGGAAATCGATTCTTTGCAAAAACGACATAAGTCTGTGCCGAACTCCCTGGACCACCAAATGCAACTCATGAAGACGCGTTTGCTGCCGGCGCCATATTTCATCAAAATCCGTTGCATATTAAGGAAAATATCAAATAATACTTACTTTGGAGTGGGCGACGTTGTTGTTGTTGTAACCACGTGATCATGCACCTTGTACATGTACATATAATGCAGCAAATGATGCACCAGACTGTTGATAGCATGGACGTAAAAAGCTGCTTGTACGTAAACGTTCATATGTGATCTATTTTGTGAGTATTGGTGCACGAAGGTTACATGACCCGTACATTGCTCTCTTTTTTGCAGTCGGAGGGATTCATTATCGAGGCGGTACTCTGCTTGCCCAGAGTATATGTAGTTACTGCCGGACTATGGGGTGGCTTCTGTGCATCCAACGATGGTGCTTCAGGGGTATGCCGCCGCCGCTGCCGTTCCCATGGCTCTTGTTCCCAGCTAGACTCCGATGGCGGAGACAATATTCTTATTATTAAGGATGTCGTCGTTACCGTGGTTATCATCGTTACCCATCACGTTGATTGATTTCGACTAACAGACAATACAGATGGCGGAGACGATATTCTTATTATTAAGACTGTCACATGTTGATTTGTATTAATTGAATATGGTTAGTGAATAGACAGAGCTCCAGATAAGCTGCGTATTTGCTTAAATACCCAATTAAATTTGCCAAAATCCAATTGAAATCAGAAGTAGCGAGTATCAAAAAGCAATAACAATTTTGTGGTACCTTTATCATGCTGCACAAAACAATAAACAGACCACAAGTATAGCATATTTTTCCATGAAAACACATCTTGGTATTTCATTAGAATTGTCTCCAAGGAGACAATTCTAATGAAATGCCAAGACATGTTTTCATTTCGAAGCAAACTATTCAATACTTGCTGTCTGTTGATGTGTAAACAGTAGGTGATTTTATTTTACCCAATTAAAATTTTGAAATACCCAATTGCAGAAATGAGTGAAAATACTCAATTATAAATTCCTTCTGGACACGAATAACAAAAAAATTCGCTTTTGCCTTTCTCAAGAATTTGTTTTGTCGATATGCCAAGCTTCTGTGGTCCATTGACTTGAACTGTCCACAGGCAGGGGCGGATCCAGCATTTGGGGAAGGGGGGGGGGGGGTTCTAGTTGTGAAGGTAACTATTGCAATCTATTCCCGTACCGCCCGTAGCTAGCTACGGACGGTACGGGAGTAATTGCAAGAGTTATGGTTCGCAACTAGGGGGTTGTCCTATTTTCGAGCTCTTCGAAATGCACTTTCCTGTGTTTTACGGCACTTAAATTCAGACTCCAACTGGTGGTAAACTGTGATCTATGTAAACTCCGTGGCCGAAAGGGGGGTGTCACCCCGACCCCGTCCCCCCCCCCCCCCCCACACACACACACACCCTCCAGATCCGTCCCTGACAGGCATATCCCATTGGAAACTGTTTCGAATATAAATTGCAAATTAAGTTGCAAAATCAGGCGTCGTTTATTTATTTTTATTTTGGGTATAATGACGTCGTGGACTGTCCAGTTGATATATGTAATGAATACAGAATATTCAACAATGATTTAACGTCTACACTCTTAGACTAATGTCTATTATTGACAAAATAAAGCTATGTCTTGCTACAAATTCATATATGTGGTTATGACTGGAAAATGTGGGTTATGGGTTTGTGACCATTGCATATCCAGATAAGTATGTGCATCCGCACTGAAACACCGGCATGCTTCTAACAAGCCGTATATATCGATAGCAGACTACTGGAGTGTGCTGTTTGATCAGGAGCTACACTGGTCACAAATAGCATAGGCATTATTTATCCAGTCACAGCCACATATCACGCAAACACTTCGACATTCCCGGCCCCTCCGCCAAAACAACTTGTATTGTCTCATCAATCTTATTCAAGTGTGGCATATCAACATCAATAGTTAAATACCTTTTATATGAGCTTCTTCTCCTGAAATTAAAGGTACATGCCCACTCAGTAGACACAAACTGTTCTTTATATCAGAGGCATCACCTGAGACATTTTCTGCCGAAGATAAACATTCATTCACCATTACCCCACGTATTGATTGGCATTATTATACATTTTATATCGGAAGTAAATTTTCACATTGATATCAGGGGCGATAACCGTATTTACTTAAAAAGTCAACGGATATTATTATTTATTCTCTGTATTTATTGTTGTATGTGCAATGATCACAGCCACATGTGTTATTTTCTCAGGTGACGTATTTAAATAGTATAAATAATTTAAAAAAAATATCATGCCTCATTTGCATATGAAAATAGCCTGATACCACCGTGCGTCACTATCAGTAAAATAAATACAAGTTACTGACTGATTATACCTGTATAGCGGGCACTCGTAATTGTTAGAACTGGTGGAATAGTGACACAAGTATACACTTATTTAATTCCTTTTAAGAACAGTTTGTGCCTACTGAGTGGGCATGTACCTTTAATAAAACAAGAACAATTATTATCACAAGACAGTGTAGGATCGAGAATTTGGGGCAGTCGAAATTCGAACGACATATTGTCAGTACACATGGGCGGATTCAGGGGGGGGGGTGGACCCGGCGCACGCCCCCCCCCCCCACCCCCCCTAAAATTCGCTGAGTAAAGATTTTTTACAAGTTACAAGGCACGTTTCATGCCAAGTGCCATGTATTCCATGCATTTTTCGGTCGTTTTCTTATTGTTTCATTATTTAAACGTTTTCAATCAAAAATCATGTCTGAACGTACTGTGACAGTGTCAATATTTTTGCTCCAAAATGCGCCAGAACGCAGGAAAATTTGCGATGATGTATATTTGCAAAATTTTCCGGGTGGGAATGCCCCCGGACCCCCCTAAGCGCTATCTCGACTATTTTTCAATACTTGACTATATTATCGAACGAGCTTAGCTCGTTCGATAATATAGTCAAGTATTGCGAAATAGTTACGCCCCCCCCTAACCCGAAATCCTGGATCCGCGCCTGATACACAATGCTAATGTGATAATGTACATAGTGGTATTATCTTCTGAATCGGCTCACTATAATATCTGGACCTTGATCTGATTAAATCACCCTTATTTGACAACAATCAGACAGCTTCTCAATTGCACAAATATTTCTAGAATCCTGAAAAGGAGGGCCCGGGGCCCCCTCCCCCTGAATCCGCCACTGCAAGAAACTGCGTAATTTCAATCGAAATAAATTGTTGGTTCGGCGGAGATATAGAGAATAGTAGTTAGTGCCGTGAATGGGAAAACATATCTGACAAGGCTTAGGAAACGGGATGGGCGAGGCTCTGTCGAGCACATCCCGTTTCCGTGCTTCGCCAGATATTTGTTCACATTCACGGCACTAGCCTACTATTCTATTTATCCCGTCAACACCTACAAATGGCTTTAAAGGTATACGCCCACTTAGTAGGCACAACATGTTCTTTTATATCACAGACATCAGCTGATACATTTTCTGGCAAAATAACGTTCATTCACCATTACCCCACGTATTGTTTGGCATTATTATACATTTTATATCAGATGTAAATTTCCACACGGGCGATAACCGTATTTCCTTAAAATTACTATTTATTATATGTATTTATTTTTTCATTGCAATGATCATACTTTATAATATGTCGAAAATATTACTTTTTTATGTGACGCATTTAATTAGTATAAATAATTAAACAAATATCATGCCTCATTTGCATAGACGTCGTGTACATTGTTGGTGATACTTTTGATAACGTTAAAACGACGTCATTCCCGGCTAAAATCGACGTATAAACGTCAGCGTCGTATTTTGCAGTGACTGACGTTTCTAGCGCAAACATACAATTATGTACATAATACAATGGTTGTCTGTATCATATTAACTTGAAACCATTAGTAAATATAATGCGAGCACCATGTGGATGTAATAATACATGATAATATAAATAATACATTTGAAAACACCAGGTATATGCACATGCTCAAGGTCATGGATTGTGCTAGATATTTAAAAGTTGGTATTTTTCTGTTATGTTCATATGCAATATCACTATCGTACAACAAATTTAGGCATATCCTTTATACTACACAATCTACAGAAACTTTTATATAAAAATGTACAATAGCGACGTAATTTGCGGCGTGTGACGTTTCCACTAGACCTTTTAAAGTGCCTATTTTTTATTATGTGTATGTGCGACCGCCATAAAATGTACTCTACTAGAAAGAAGACAAAATGCACATTTTGTAATTACAATATTAATTATTTTATAACAAATGCTGGCATATATTCCATTCCCGACATGCTTCGTTTACGCTTAAAAGAATGTAAAATAGTGTCGTAATTCGCAAGGTGTGAAATTTCCACTAGACATTTTGAAGTATGTATTATTTTATTAAGGTTTATGGGCAACCACCATGAAATTTACATTAATAGAAAGAAGATAAAATGCACATTTCGTAATTACAATAGTATTATCGTACAAGAAAGTTAGACAGAACTTACATATCACATAAACTACGGCAACGTTTTATAAAACGCACAATAACAACGTAATTTGCAAGGTTTGACATTTCCGCTAGACATTTTAAAATGCGTAGTTTTTTATGATGTTTATGTGCGATCGCCAGACAATGTGCACGACTAGAAAGAAGTTACAAAACACATTTTGTGGTTACAATATAATTATCGTGCTATATAAATTCAGCAAATATTTTGCATCACACAAACTACCGTAACTGTAAAAAATGTGCATTCGCGACGTAATCCTGTGTGACATTTTCACTAGACATTTTGAAATGCAGCAGTTGTTCATTCATTTTCTACACGGATCCTACACATTGTATTTCACAAGAAAGACTACAAAATACACATTGTATAAGTTTGATATTATTTAGTTATTTGAATGTGTGGCATGAATTGTCTTCGATTGACTTTTCTAATGTTTAAAATAAAATGCGCATTTACGACGTTGTGACAAAATGTGACACCTATTGTAGCATAGCAACAACTATAAATATATCGATAACGTGTTCAGTAGCCTATTTCATCAACATTGCAAAGTATACTTTACTAGCAAAGTATACTTTGAGGGAGTAATCATTTATTTTTCCTGAAATGCATTATTTCATATAGAACTAACAAATGCATGTATTTCATGATTACAAGTATGCAGAACTATTATACTGAATTTATTACATTATCACAGCCATAATGGCTGTGATAATGTAATAAATTCAGTATAATAAAAATTAATAAATTTATCATAAAATTGAAAATGTCTCCCTCAAAGTATACTTTGCTACTAAAGTATACTTTGCAATGTTGATGAAATAGGCTACAGATGTCCCACTGAATTTTATAACACAAATTATTTATACCCTAATGAAAAGTGTGAATCTCAGCAATATGCATAATATATACGTAGTTGTTTAGTCGCCTCGCTTTGCGAATGAAAGTATGTTCCTGCTAACGATTTTCATTTGGGACATAATTCTCCAAATTACAAATTGTTGATTGTTGTTAGGCGTCTACACGCATTTTGACGTAAATGGCGTTCGCTAGTCGGTATCATTTTAAGCAACTATTGTTTTTGATAATTCAAATGAATATCCAATTAGCTTTCTTTTGATGTATGGCATGTGCACATTGACATTACTGGTGTCCAGTTATGCCCTGTTTAAACATAATAGTACGGTCGAACACGTCATTATCACCAACAACGTACACACCGTCATAGGAAAATAGCCTGATACCACCGCGCATCACTATCAGTAAAATAAATATTACTAAATGATTGTATCTGTATAACGGGCACTCGTAGTTTTTAGAACTGGTGGAATAGCGACACAATTATACACTTATTTAATTCCTATAAATAATATGTTGTGCCTACTGAGTGGGCATGTGCCTTTAAAATGCAAACAAAGTAACCCCAGCCACCGCACATATTCATATGCAGTGATTAGGTCGTATCGACAGGATATCAAAACTGTTTCACGGCACCGTGTTTCACGGCACATACGCACTGTGCTTGACGGGATAAATATGGAACTGCTTCAACGAGTTCATGGCCTTATGGGCGTACCCAATAGTTGTGGTTATGCATGGACAATTGTGCTTAGGGTAGTTGTTGCTTATGGAACGCCAAATGTACATAAACTAAAACAATGAATGCTAGCTCTAAATCATTCTAAATAATTATTTTATTACGTGACATTTGGTTAAATATTGATTTTATTGCAAAAAAAAACATGGGGAATGTTTTAGAGTTTCAGAAATACTGGACTGATTTCCAAACTTTAACTTTTGTTTTCTTAGTTAGATCATTTCCAAGCTATCTAGCCAGGTTTCGGAGTCAATTTCCTAAATGTTTCGTTTTCTGACTCCCCCCCCCCCCCCCTCTCCACCTCGTGTTCTACCATGTTAAATTTCCATATAGACAAATCAATTTTTCGTAATAAAATAAATATTTGACCAAATTTCACGAAATAAAAAGAAGGCTCATTCTTAAATTTTGATCAAATGTAATATTATCGAGAGAAAAAAAAATGGCATTGTTTATATGACCGTAAAATTTGGGCATGTTTCGTGAAACAGACAGTAGTGAATATCAGCATTACGAATCCAGCCTTAACTAGTGTCGACCCAGACGGCAGGTCTCACAGTCTCTTATAAAAACTACAACACTCAAAACCAGGGGGCCGTTTCATTAAGCTTCGTAAGACTAAAATGTTCGTAAGTGCAAAATTATGATAGTCTGTAAATTTTACATTAACAATGTTTTATTGTAAACAATTGTTGGATTTACATTTATTGAGCATAGGCTGCATATGCAGCCTATGCTCAATACATGTAAATCCATTAATTGAAATTTACAGACGATCCTAAATTTGCACTTACGAACATTTTAGTCGTAAGAAGTTTAGTGAAACGGGACCCAGGCCTCGCGAGCATGTGAACAATATTGGCTCACCAACCCAGGGATTCCGCTGGGGAAAATAAAAAAATCGCCACTTCAACAAAAAAACGAATTAAAAAAAAAGAAAAAAAAAAAAAAAAAGGAATAACCAATAGGATAAAAATAAACAATTGGCGATAAAAAATTACAAATTTAAAAAAAAAAAAAATTGTTTATTTTTATCGCCAGCGGCGATCGCCAGCGGAAACCCTGCCAACCATGTCCTCACAAAAAAATAAATAGTAAAAAAGGAGCACCAATGTGTAGATTAGATCTTGTTACTTATGAAAAGATTTCTTACAGCTTATATTATATTATGTTCAGCCTATTAAAGTGTAAATAGTAAGCATGCTTGTCTGATAATAAAAGCCACGAAGCGTGTCCGATAATTACAAGAGCCGCAGGCACATAGCCCGGCTACACAGGGAACACAACAGCTGACACAGTACGCGTATAGATGGCAGACTAGAAGACACAAACAAAACTCAAAAATACAAACTTGTCAACGACCATAATCGTCATATTATCCTAAAATATTATCCTAAAATTATCCTAAAATTGAAAATTTCTCCCTCAAAGTATACTTTGCTAGATAAGTATACTTTGCAATGTTGGTGAAATCGGCTACAGGTCTCCAACACTGAACACGGAACACAGTTCCCGGCAGCAACATGGTAACCCTGAGAAAACAATGAAAATGAAAGAAAAACCTTCCACACAATGACACCTAGCTGCCAACACGCCATGCAGCTAGCCAAATATAACATTACAGCCCTCAACACCCTACTCCAACACAGACCCAACATTTAGCCCCTAAACAAAAGCGTATCACCTAAAAAGGGATACAATTAAAAACGAACCACACCCACACATGCAACAAACCCATAGAGAAAAAAACAAAAAAAACACATACATTGGGGAACAAAAAACACCACTAAACGGGGCGTGGTCCACCGTTGCCCATATGACATATGTCACAAGGGGGTCTTGTGCATTAATGTGACTGATTATTTAGAATTACATCCGTTGCAGCGAAATTACATGACATCCGGTGTCAGTTCTAAAATGATATCTAGGAACTTTATTCCAGAAAAATAAAGCTGATTCACAATAAGGCTGTCTTTCTCGCACCTAATATCAAAGCTATTTAAATGTACAAAAGGCGTTAGCGAAACGGTAACAGTTCATAATGAATGCAATATAACGGTTCCAGTTTAATAACGTCGCATTGTTTTTATGCCACCTGATATCAACAAACGTTTGACGTTTGAACATATTTAAAGGCCGAAATTGGCGAACGAACAATCGCAGACATGTCAGTGTAACAATACGACGTACTGATGTCTGATATGAAAAATGAAACCGGATTACGGTCGTTTATAAGCAATTAAAATGTACTGATCAACGTATACACTAGTGAAATATTACTAGACATAGTGACTGAGGCAGTGAGTCTGGCTATATGTATATACCATAAGCATGTTACGACGAGGTAATGCTATTAGTACAAGCATAGATAGGGATGTGGATCTTTCGCTATGCTGGTCAAAACTTTGTAAGCTATTTTCTCTCAATTGACGACCCACATATTGTTATTTTGTAATTATATAAATTAAACCGGACTGACACACTTCCAGAGATTCAGGAAATCATGTCCACGGTGTTCATTATTTCACGTTCGTATGATGTGCTTAATGTTGGATTATGTCGATATTTCAAAGACATGGCCTCAACGTGTAAATTTACGTTTGTTATGCGTAATCTTAATTTGGAAATACATGTAAAGTAACAGACATTATCAATATCCCATTATATATATAAGTCTAATTTACATGCGGCATAAACGCAAAGTAACAGCGGATGCATAATTATTTGACATGGATACGATATCGTGTGACCCCTGCCACGTGCGCTCAAGGTCAGTACAGGCTGACTACTGGTGCCCGTTTTGTGCGGAGGCGTTCTGCAAACTTTGCTGCCAGTTTCACCAGACAATGAAGCTCACGCGCACGCACAATATACAGAGGATATCCGAAATTTCCGCCCAGGAGAAACAACAGAGAACCAGCAACCGGAAGTTACAGTTTGAGGAGTTGACTTCAAAAACATTTAATGAGAAGACTCAATTAAAGGAAATGGACATACATCTAGTGATGTTAGACGGTCTCGCAGATACGGCATTGAACTTGAAAAAGATCAACTTTGACATGAAGATGAGAACAGAAAAGACGAAATCTGAAGCAATGCGGAAGGTTGGTGTGTTCAATGCGCGACTGAGGCAACTCGCAGACGACATTGAACGGCAGTGCTTCAGTGACTTAGATTATCTTCAATCCGCGGAGAACGAACTCATTGAATCTCGTATTGAGGACTGTGAGAGCATATTCAGCGCGATAGAGCTGTCAAAGGATTTAACACAGGATATGAAACTAGAGGCGGTGTCCCCAAACACACTACATAAGGTCAATGCAACCCGGAAACGTTGCGCTGAGTTCAAGTCCGCTCTACAACAGGTTCACAGTCAGATGCTCCCAGTGAAGTATAACCTGCACATCGACCGCAACGTTGCTGAGGCGCTGAATAATGCACCATCCATCATAGGTAAGTTATTATAATGCGGATATGGACGTCATACAGAAGCGGTTCTAATTATAATGTGCATCATTTATCGTGTATGTGTATTTGTTAAGTTGCTCATGCATCATATATATGTCTCAATTGCGATTAGATTCTGGAATGGTGTTGTTGTTTTAATTATTCGCGTAGCTATTCAAAATATGTGATATTCTACAAGAAAAAAAGAGCTTGTACATAGGTAGTGTGGGCTTTGTTACAGGAGGTGATACGTAATATAATGACTAAGCCTGTAATAACCACCTGTGCCAATACATTTGACCGTTATTTTGTTTCAAGACCAGTGTAATTGTAATTTCGACAGGTATGTGCATAGTTCCTTTTACATGGTAATAACTGACACTTTCATAAAAAGGTACAATACATAGTCAAGAGATCCACACGACAACCGCCGAACACGAGCACCAGAAAATATGTACATTGCGAGTGCGGTTTTATTGCACCTGTTTGTATTGAGCATGTGTTAAGATAGGAGGCGTTTGTGTCATAAACTAAGGCAATATTTCAACGATCCGTGACAGAAAAGAACAAGCACATTAAACCCACACTTGCGATGTATAATAGAGAATACCATGCTAGTGTATTGTTAATGCAAGTTTATCAGGCAAGGCTAGAAAACGCGTAGGAATTCCGAGGCTCGCCAAGGAATTCCTACCGTTTCCGAGCAGAGTCTGATAAAAGTTGATATCAAAAGACACTAGCATGGTATTCTATTTATCAGGTAATGTTTTACGCTACAGAATAAGCAATGTTGACGTGGATTTGGTTGAAAAGAACACGGACTTGTTTATGTTGCGTCATTACACTGACGTCATTCGGTAACGTCGTGTGATTCGACCAATGAAACGTCAGTTTTCAATTCGTTGTAACCCGGGTATTCGTATCGGGTCAATACGTATACGGTCAATACTGAGCTCGTTATCTGATACATATTCTAGTAGTCAAGTTCGGCGAATATCATAGATCTTGACTTTCTCCTGTAATTGTTTACCTACAGGAAAGATCGAGGTCGCACACGATGACGGCGTTACTGGCGTGTTGATCGATCCGCACTACCAACAACAGCCAGCCATATCACGGCGAGTAAACAGCGGCAAATCAGTAACATCCAACATGTCCGTGAGCCGGATATCAATGGACTCTGTACGAGCAGAGAAACTAAACGAAATACCTCCAACACAACACTGACGTTGTTGAACCAAAGGTTACGTCGATTAAACCGATGGACGGCGGAAATCTCCTCACGTTGGATAGGACTGGTCGTTTACAGATCTGATGGCGCCATACTGACAAAAGTGTTTACAAGTCGGAGTTGGGACTTGGCGTACGCACAATCCGCAGCCGTTTAATACTGTACCAGAAACTGAAACGATAGTACTCATTAAATTCCGTGACGGGCCGATTTTTGCCGAAAAGCTTGTCAAGACGGGCTGCGTGTGTTACGAAATCTGCTCTATCAACGGGGATTTTGTGGTTACCGTTAAAGGTGGTCTGGTTAAATTAATAACACCGTCCGGAGACGAATTGCGTCATTACGTCACAACTCTGATGGTGGTAAACTGTTTAAGGACCCCCAGTATGTCGCCGCTAACAATAATCAGAACGAAATTTACGTTTCTCACAAAACCCACGACACTGTTATTGGTTTATATATGAACGCCGTATATATATCCGACTTGAAGAATCCAACGGGCATATGCCTGGACAACCAAGGCAACATTTACGTATCCAGAGTTACCTCCCATAACGTGGTTCAGCAGACCCCACAAGAGAAGTTGCTGCAGATATAGTTAACTGTATTGGTTAATCCGCAAACCCTGTGTTTGTCAACAATGGAAGACAGACTCTGGTATCCAGTCTATGTCAGGGTAAAAAGAGCCAGCAGGTGGAAAATGTAATCGAGGTGTTCCGAATGTTCTGATTGGCCTAACAGCTGGTCGTCTTGTGGCCATCTAGCATTCGATTGACAAAAATGTAGCGTTTGCAACTGGAACACATTGACTATTAGCTATTGTTACATGGTTTCCGTTATATAGCGCGTGCTGTTTGTATATGGCTTTATGCAATGCTCATTCCGGGGCCGCGCGTAATGGAAGTGCCTTTATGACGTCACTACGCGGAAGTGCCTTCATGACGTCACTACTTCATGACGTTTATGACGTTCATGACGCGGCCCCGGAATATGAATACCGAAAATTATTTACGTGAATGGGACGATTTATAAAAGTACTGAATATAATGCTCAAATTAGTTTTTTGTTGGAAATGTAACAATAACGTTTGATCATGTCCAGCCGTGTGCAAACGTTTGCTGTGGCCCGAGGGAATTGTGTGAACTGCGGCATTGGGTTCAAACAGTTCCCTCGGGCCACAGCAAACGTTTGCACACGGCTGGGCATGATCAAACCTTATATTAGCTACAATAGTTGTCTACGATATGTTTATCTAAGCGAGGGGAGTGTATCGCAGCGATGTGGCAATTTGTGTTTCTAATTGACTATGAGTTATGATCAGTAGCCTATTTCACCAACATTGCAAGGTATACTTATCTAGCAAAGTATGCTTTGAGGGAGAAATTTTCAATTTTAGGATAAATTTATTAATTTTTATTATACTGAATTTATTACATTATCACAGCCATTTTGGCTGTGATAATGTAATAAATTCAGTATAATAATTCTGCATATTTGTAATCATCAACTAGCCTATATGCAGTTGTTAGTTCTATATGACATAATGTGTTTTGGGGAAAATAAATGATTACTCCCTCAAAGTATACTTTGCTAGAAAAGTATACTTTGCAATGTTGGTGAAATAGGCTACAGGTCATGGTATGACATTACAGCATTACATAATTGTACTTATCGAGCACAGTTGATAGGTGATAATACGTACTCGACTATTGCCAGAGACTGGTCACACACGTGTTTATGCATCGAATATCGGAATTCATATGAAATGAGGCTATGACAAGTTTGTTATGAAACCACTCAACGAATTTAATATTTAATAAATATCATATTAAATTAACGCGAATGTGAGCTTCTATTTATTGCATAATATCAGAACCATACATCGAAGCTGTACTAACCACCGAATGTGATTTCTGTAGCAGTCCCATTCATATGTTTTCACACAGGCGAATGAATATTACTGCACTGTATTGTTATACATTCGAAGCCCATTTTATGCAATAACCCAGTGTATGAGTGTTTACATTGCCTGCCGTTATGTTGGCAAAAGAGTTCTGATATTTTCTAACGGATGGTTTCAATTAATGTTTGACAATATAAATTGTATACCTAAAGGAAAGCACCATGGCCGGTCAACTAAAATCTGACCATTTGAGATCAAACTAACATACGTGTATATAGCATGTATGCATTTAATTAATTCATGTTCATAGTAATCGATTTAAGGCTAATAAGACAGTAGCGCACATTTTTCCACCTTTATGGCGGGGGGGGGGGGGGTTGAGAGTGGGGGTATTAATTGTTTCACCTTTTCGTTGAGATTTTCTTTTTCAGTAAAAGCCGGAGTTATGGGGCGTTATTGTCGCCATGGACGGTCACAATACCGTCATGGTCATTGACATGTACAAGTTAAATATGCCGTGGCCTGCGATGGGTTTAACATTGTAGTTGTTCCATGAACATGAATTAATTTAATAAATCAACACCATTGTAACATATGAATGTACATAAACTGCGCGTCCACTATTTGTGTGCCGATGTATCGTACGTAAATATTATGTTTATACACTGTTAATATGTCACTTGTTGTCGTTTACACTTGTTGGTTAACGGTTACTGCTGGTTACGGTAACTAAGTTAGGTTTGTAGTTTTATTTTCTATTGATGAATACATTTATTGTTTCCACATGGTTTTGGGTTGTTAATTTCCGAGGTGTCTATATTGTATATAAAGATGGTCATGTGTGAAGAAAATGTGACGCATCCGCTCAGTCTGAGCTGGCTGGGACGAAGATGAACGCATGGTCCCTGGAGCTGGGTATGCTTTATGGGCGATCCAGCCAGTGAAACACAAGTCGCAATTCTAACAAACAATATGTTATCCATACCAGGCTGCAGCGTGCATTGTTGTAACAGACATATAATGTTTCACTCATGTCCATTCTACCGTGGACTTCCCGACTAACCTTGGGCTTGTCGTTTGGCTTAGACTCGCAACCAGCCAGTCTTGACGTAGTTGTCTTCCTTGACGAACCGTCTGCGTGTTGACTCTGGATAAACACACACGCAGGTCGCTACTCGTGTAGTTTGGGCAAGGTAGGAAT
This sequence comes from Conchocele bisecta, assembly GCA_029237695.1. Classification (NCBI taxonomy): domain Eukaryota; kingdom Metazoa; phylum Mollusca; class Bivalvia; order Lucinida; family Thyasiridae; genus Conchocele; species Conchocele bisecta. The sequence continues at coordinate 47,446,098 of CM055279.1, read as the reverse complement.
CTCTGTAATGGGACAGGACAAAGTGCACTAAAGTGCAGCAAGCACACATGTGAACTTACCAAACAGTGATATGATGTGCACTCCGTACAGTCAGCATGATAAATGACCTTCAAGAGACACCCAACTACCCGTGCTATCGGCATTCGGTACACCTCGGCAAAGTAGTGCCGATGTGTATTCCTACGCGGAGCAGACAACTCGTCAGTAGCGTTAACCCCTGAACATTACACTCCACCCAATTTTCTTTTGAGGAGTGGACTCCCACGGGTTTACATGAATCATATTCAATTGTCTTGTGCGAGAATCATCATCTTTAAAATTAACACAGTTCCAAACCAATTAAATCATAGTCATACTCTGAATGTTTTTAACAACACAATTTACTTGAACGAATGTTATACAACAAAGCACAGTTTCTTGAACTACGCATTTTCACATTATTATAAACTATAATGATACTCATGTCAATGTGCACCTCCTAATTGGTCCTCCAGTGGTCTTCCTTGGATGTCTATCAGTCAATCAACAATGCTCAATGTTTTTAAAACATACCAGTTACCTTCCAAACTGCCTATCGGTTTACACATTAAGTCTTTTCTGATCACAGAGTTCTGCACATATCTAAAACTTATTTAAGTAACTTTCCTGGACACTACCGAGTTCCGAATTTGCTGAAGAATCCTTACTTTCCATTATATTGTCACACCATACACTGTGCATGAATCCCATTTCACAGCATCACCCTGCGTGCAAAGTCGGTTGAGTTTGCCCCTCTTATGAGACCTGTGGAAAAATATTATCCTCCTTGCATATACTACCTTGACATGATCCTCTTGCAGACAACCAGACACACGTGTTTGCTAGGCACAAGCATCCTTTGTCATCAAACCTTGAGCACATACCGTGTTCATGACACACAGTGTACTCCCTCGACAAATACCGGGACAAATGTGTTTGCTACGCACATGTTCCCTGTCTGCATTTGGAAACACATCTACCTTTATGCTCTTGGATCTTATTTTCCCTTTCTTATGGAATTCATCACATCTAGGGACCTGGTCCCAGCTTAGATACTGATTTTCAGCAAATTTCCATACTATCTGCCTCTGGTGATTCAGATGAATGAATAACTGCCAGGTACTGCCGCTACACACCACTCACTGTCAAAATGTTTAGTCCCAAATGTGCACTCGATATCCACCGATAAGCTGACCATGCCCAACAGTCAGCTGCCAGTGACGTTTTCAACAAATAGCAAATCAGTCACCCTATTACAAGCTCATGTGTTACGACTATCCCAAAGTGTACCCTTTAAATTTCTTCGAGCAATGTGGTCACTACATGATTATATCACAGTGTACATGCAAATAATAATGGCGAGTTCTGTACTTGGTACAGCAACTTCCTGGAAGCTGCGTCTTGGACACCAACTTCCTGCCTCTAGACTTAGTCTATAGCAAATTCACATGCAACTCTGACTATAATTCTCTCTCCACCAAACGTTTAGAGTGTTTGATTCACCAAAAGTGTACAAAATCGCCAACCGAAAACCGCAAAAACATAATCACACCACCCGTAGATAATAAATACAGATCACAAACCGAAACATTCCAACAACGAACGAAATGGGTCAGCAATACCAAACTATCCAGTCTCCCTCTACATGCGAAAAACAGACCAACAAATCCTGTAACACAATACCAACTGAATTACCATACCAAAATTGGTTACTATATTGTACATCAAAATCTAACAACAACAACAAAATGTGACAAATTCTGGTCAACAAACACGGCATTCACTAGATACGAGGATTTTCGGGTACCATTCGTGACGTCATCACTTTTGTGTGCCTGGCCGGTTCCCCGTTGTAGTCCCACTATATACGGCAGGTCTATACTATTTAACCGGATACGAAAGATAACGTTACTGGATCGTATATCACTCTCCTGTCATGTATACAGGATTCCCATGTCACCTTACTGTCTAGTCATGTCCATGTACAGGGGTATCCAAATTCCTGTCATGGATACAGGATTCCCATGACACCTTACTGTCTAGTCATGTCCATGTACAGGGGTATCCAGATTCCTGCCATATATACAGGATTCCCATGTCACCTTACTGTCTAGTCGTGTCCATGTACAGGGGTATCCAGATTCCTGTCATGGATACAGGATTCCCATGTCACCTCACTGTGTAGTCATGTCCATGTACAGGGGTACCCAGATTCCTGTCATGGATACAGGATTCCCATGTCACCTCAGTGACTAGTCATGTCCAGGTACAGGGGTACCCAGATTCCTGTCATGTATACAGGATTCCCATGTCACATCACTGTGTAGTCATGTCCATGTACAGGGGTACCCAGATTCCTGTCATGTATACAGGATTCCCATGTCACCTTACTGTGTAGTCATGTCCATGTACAGGGGTACCCGGATTCCTGTCATATATACAGGATTCCCATGTCACCTCACTGTGTAGTCATGTCCAGGTACAGGGGTACCCAGATTCCTGTCACGTATACAGGATTCCCATGTCACCCCACTGTCTAGTCATGTCCAGGTACAGGGGTACCCAGATTCCTGTCATGGATACAGGATTCCCATGTCACATCACTGTGTAGTCATGTCCATGTACAGGGGTACCCAGATTCCTGTCATGTATACGGGATTCCCATGTCACCTCACTGTGTAGTCATGTCCATGTACAGGGGTACCCAAATTCCTGTCATGGATACAGGATTCCCATGTCACCTTACTGTGTAGTCATTGTCATGTACAGGGGGGTACCCTTGATTCCTGTCATATCTACAGGATACCATGTCACCTCTGTGTATCATGTCTCCCATGTCATCAGGGGTTACATTCCTGTCATGGATACAGGATTCCCATGTCACCTTACTGTCTAGTCATGTCCAGGTACAGGGGTACCAAAATTCCTGTCATGGATACAGGATTCCCATGTCACCTTACTGTCTAGTCATGTCCATGTACAGGGGAGTGGTCAGATTACTGTCATGATACAGGGGATCCCACCATGGTTCACCTTACCTGTCTAGTCCATGTCAGTACAGTATACAGATTCCTGTCATGGATACAGGATTCCTGTGGTCACCCTCACTGTCTAGTCATGGTCCATGACATGGGGGGGGGTATCCTCCAGGATTCCTGTCATGGATTACAGATTCATGTCACCTTATGGTTTCTAGTCATGTGATTGTACCAGGTACATATTCCTGTCATGGATACAGGATTCCCATGTCACCTCACTGTGTAGTCATGTCCAGGTCAGGGGGGGTACCCAGATTCCTGTCATATACAGGATTCCCATGTCACCTCAGTGTCTAGTCATGTCCTGGACAGGGTACCCAGGATCCTGTCATGGATACAGGATCATGTCACTACTGTCTAGGTCATGTCATGTACAGGAACACCCAAATTCCTGTCATGGATACCCAGGATCCATGTCACCTCTCCTGTGTAGTCATTGTCAGTACTGTATCCAGATTCCTGTCATGGATACAGGATTCCCATGTCACCTCAGTGTCTAGTCATGTCCAGGTACAGGGGTACCCAGATTCCTGTCATATATACAGGATTCCCTCCATGTCACCTCAGTGTTAGTCATGTCCAGGTACAGGGGTACCCTGATTCCTGTCACGTTACAGATCCATGTCACCTCAATGGTGGATTAGTCCATGTCCACGTCAGGGGTACCCAGATTCCTGTCATATATCAGGATTCCCATGTCTCCTGAACTGTGTGTCATTTGTCCAGGTACAGGGTTGTACCCTTGATATCCTGGGGTCATGTATACAGGATTCCAATGTCACCCCACTGTCCCAGTCATAGGTCCCATGTACAGGGGTCACCCAGATCCTGTCATGTATACAGGATTCCAGTCACCCCACTGCTTAGTCAAGTCCAGGTACATGTTATCCAGATTCCTGTTATTATCTAGGGGGAGGATTCCCATGGTCACCTCAGTGTCTAGTCATGTCAGGGGTACAGGGGTACCCAGGATTCCTGTCATGTATACATGATGCCCATGTCACCTCCACACTGTGTAGTCATGTCCAGGTGGGGGCAGGGGTGTACGGATTCCTGTCATATATACAGGGATTCCCATGTCACCATCACTGTGGTAGTCATGTCCAGGTACAGTGTACCCAGATTCCTGTCACGTATAGGGGTCCCATTTTTGTCACACCCTGTCTAGTCATGTCCAGGTGGGGGTACCAGTACCCAGATTCCTGTCATGGATTACCAGGATTCCCATGTCAGCATCCCACTGTGTGTAGGTCATGTTCCATGGTACACCCTCGTACGTCCTGTCCATGGTTTACGGGATTCCCATGTCACCTCACTGTGTAGTCATGTCCATGTACAGGGGTACCCAAATTCCTGTCATGGATACAGGATTCCCATGTCACCTTACTGTGTAGTCATGTCCATGTACAGGGGGTACCCAGATTCCTGTCATATATACAGGATTCCCATGTCACCTCACTGTGTAATCATGTCCATGTACAGGGGTACCAAAATTCCTGTCATGGATACAGGATTCCCATGTCACCTTACTGTCTAGTCATGTCCAGGTACAGGGGTACCAAAATTCCTGTCATGGATACAGGATACCCATGTCACCTTTACTTGTCTAGTCTTTATGTCATTGTACAGTGGTACAGATTACTGTCATGGATACAGGATTCCCATGTCACCTTACTGCTAGTCATGTCCATGTACAGGGGGGGGGGGGGGGTATCCAGATTCCTGTCATGGATACAGGATTCCCATGTCACCTTACTGTCTAGTCATGTCCATGTACAGGGGTACCCAGATTCCTGTCATGGATACAGGATTCCCATGTCACCTTACTGTGTAGTCATGTCCAGGTACAGGGGTACCCAGATTCCTGTCATGGGATATACAGGATTCCCATGTCACCTCAGTGTTAGTCATGTCCAGGTACAGGTACCCAGATTCCTGTCATGGATACAGGATTCCCATGTCACCTAGTGTCTAGTCATGTCCATGTACAGGGGTAACCCATTCCTGTCATGGATACAGGATTCCCATGTCACCTCACTGTGTAGTCATGTCCAGGTACAGGGGTACCCAGATTCCTGTCATGGATACAGGATTCCCATGTCACCTCAGTGTCTAGTCATGTCCAGGTACAGGGGTACCCAGATTCCTGTCATATATACAGGATTCTCATGTCACCTCAGTGATTAGTCATGTCCAGGTACAGGGGTACCCAGATTCCTGTCATGTATACAGGATTCCCATGTCACCCCACTGTCTAGTCATGTCCATGTACAGGGGTACCCAGATTCCTGTCATGTATACAGGATTCCCATGTCACCCCACTGTCTAGTCATGTCCAGGTACAGGGGTATCCAGATTCCTGTAATATATAGAGGATTCCCATGTCACCTCAGTGTCTAGTCATGTCCAGGTACAGGGGTACCCAGATTCCTGTCATGTATACAGGATTCCCATGTCACCTCACTGTGTAGTCATGTCCAGGTACAGGGGTACCCAGATTACTGTCATGTATACAGGATTCCCATGTCACCTTACTGTCTAGTCATGTCCATGTACAGGGGTATCCAGATTCCTGTCATGGATACAGGATTCCCATGTCGCCTCACTGTGTAGTCATGTCTGAATCCACTATCGTCTGACGCCCGATGCACCCAAGGTCAAGGTCACGAACTCAGTGCATTTATGAAAACTTAACATTATCGTTCGTACATTATATCTTCTGTTTCCTTTCTCGCAACATCTTGATACTTTGCATGTGCTTTGATCTGATGTCCTCTATCGCGCTGTGTCAAATCCACCATCGTCTGACGCCCGATGCACCCAAGGTCACAAACTTAGTGCATTTATGAAAACTTAACATTATCGTTCGTACCTTATATCTTCTGTTTCCTTTCATGCAACATCTTGATACTTTGCATGTGCTTTGATCTGATGGTCCTTCATCGCGCTGTGTCAAATCCACTATTGTCCGACGCCCGATGCACCCAAGGTCAAGGTCATGAACTCAGTGCATTTATGAAAACTTAACATTATCGTTCGTACCTTATATCTCCTGTTTCCTTTCACGCAACATCTTGATACTTTGCAGTTTGCATGTCCTTTGATATGATGGTCCTCTATCGTGCTGTGTCAAATCCACTATCGTCCAACGCCTGATGCACCCGAGGTCAATGTCACGAACTTAGTGCATTTATGAAAACTTAACCTTTTCGTTCCTTTCTTATCTTATATCTTCTGTTTCCTTTCACACAACATCTTGATATTTCACATGTGTATTGCTCTGACGCTCCTCTACGACATGACATTTTTTATTTTCGTTTCAACTACTGACAATGCCTTGACGGGCGTATTTTGCGACCTGCGGCGCTCTTGTTGAAGACGGACGACTGATTCCAGGGGTATGCCATAAGCACCCCACCACCACCCCTAAGGCGCGGTAACATTGTACGATACTTGTAGAATATGTAACTTGATTTTGTTTATTGATCACATTCCTGAAATTAACCCCCGAGATAACTAGATTGCTTACTGATTGATTGATTATTGGTATTTAACAGCCTATCAACAACCAGGTTCATGTAAGGCCGGGCCAACAGGATGTAATATCCTGTATTCAACCTGTAAAAAATTAGGGAAATTCCCAAAATCAGAGCTCAATATTTACATACTCTCAAGTACCAGGGGGCCAAAATGGTGCAAGAGGGCCAAACCATGTAGGTCGGCCTTCTGGTAAGGATGAATGCCGATCGTTAAATTACCCTTCGCTGCTCCCTCCTACATGTACCTCCCAAGAGGGGTTACGGAATACCCCACTCTTGGATCCTGACCACCAGTGAACCCAGCTATCAAGTTTTAGCAAGAGCGACCTTGACCTTGGATGGTGGAAGCTCATATTCAATAAGCGTCTTCGATATAAAAGCACATGTGAAGTTTCAGGAGTTATCATGCCAAAATTTTACGATGGATTATTGGTGTTTAACGTCCTATCGACAGCTGAGGTTATTCAATGCCGTGGCAACGGGTTGGAATATCCCGTATTCAACCTGTCCAAAATGAGGGAAATTCCCAAAATCAATATTTACAGAAACTATATATTCAGCCTTGAAATTAGAATATCCGGACCTGGTGCGAAGTCCATGCCACACCAGTCACTTAGCTCCAGCCCCAAAAGTAATACGACTAGCTCTAATATTATTACTTTCTTCAAGAAGCACAACAGGATTTATCTCTCAAGTACCAGCGGGCCGGGCCATAAAAGTACATGAGGGCAAAACCATGTCGGTCGGCACTCCTGTAAGGATGAACGCCAATCAAATGTTACAAACGAACGGACAGACGGAGGGACAAGGTGCAAAATTTGTTGCAAGGAGTATGACTAGTACCAGTACCTTGTAAATATAGACCTACTGTCTTTGTTTTCTTGTGTGCTGCCTTAGGATGCCAACTGGAGCATTCATTTGCCGACGGGCCACACATCTAAAACTGGGGATAGATTGATTATTGGTGTTTAACGGCCTATCAACAGCCAGGGTCATGTAAGGCCGGGCCAACAGGATGGACTATCCTGTATTCAACCTGTTAATAAAAAAATGAGGGAAATTCCCAAAATCAGAGCTCAATATTTACATAAACTATATATTCAGGCCTGAAATTAGAATATCCTGACCTGGTGCCAGGTCCATGCCACACCAGAATCACTTAGCTCACCCCAAAAGCAATACGATTAGCTGTTAATCTTATTACTTTCTTAATGGGGCATAACAGGATTTAGCTCTCAAGTACCAGGGGGCTAAAACGGTACATGAGGGCCAAACCATGTAGGTCGGCATTCCGGTGAGGATGAACTCCGATCGTTAAATTACCCTTCGCTACTCCCTCCTACCTCCCAAAATACTGGGGATAGAACGATTGATTGATTGATTATTGGTGTTTAACAGCATATTGACAGCCAGGGTCGTGTAGGGCCATAATGAGCGAAATTCCCAAAATCAGAACTCAATATTTAATACATAAACCATATATTCAGTCCTGAAATTAGAATATCCTGACCAGGTACCAGGTCCATGCTACACCAAAGTCACTTAGCTCTTGTCCCAAATCGGAATAGCTATAAGCCTATTACTTCCTAATGGAGCATAACATGATTTAGCTCTGAAGTATCTGAATGGTACAAGAGAGCCAAATCATGTAGGTCGGCATTCCGGTAAAGATGAACCCCGATCAATAAATTACCCATCACATGCTCCCTCCTACCCCCCAAAACTGGGCATAGAAGGAACTACAAGGCAAAACGTGAATTTGTACACCTTTTAATAATAATGAGACGTAGACGATGATACAACAGTACATGATATAGACGGAGACTTAACAGGACTTGTGGCACAACTAGTCATTAACCCTTCGCATGCTGGATAAAAATTGGCTAAACATAGTTCAAATTATAGCAGCAGACGTCTCTTCATGATTTATGTTTTCTTAATGCCCTCTGCAAGCTATGAGAATATGTTGTGGATTTTCATTGGAATTGCATCGTTGTGATGCAATTCCAATGAAATTACACAACTTATTTGTCCGAGATCTTCACCACTAACATGCTAAGAGTTAACCTTTTGCCTGCTAGCTGTGAAAGTAATGGCCAAATATGTCAAGGAATTTCAAACGATGCAATTCTAATGAGATTTCATGACATATTTCCATAGTTTTCATAGAGCAATAATATTTATTGATGTGACATCTGCTGTGATATTGGGACTATATTTGTCATTATTTACCCAGCATGCAAAGAGTTAACGTTACACGCAAACATAACACAAGACCAAACGTTACACGGGTAACACAGCACAGAAACATAACAAAATTACACAGGAACATAACAATGCTACAAAACATAGCATGTGTATTTTCACATTGCGAACAGGTCCGACTTTCTATTTACTACGCTGAATAACATTTTGTCATCTGCTGTTAATTATTTATTTTCAATAATTCTCAGCAAAAACATTAGTGACGATTTTGGTGTGCCGCCAAAACATGTTTTTTAGTGATATTTCCAAAGCTTCAGCAACATTGTCAACAGATTCGGACTCTGGTATGAACTCACATACAGGAACATATGATACATTTGTCCCGACAGCTACTAGAAACAATGGCAAAGCATATTTAGTGGTCTTATATGTTGCATCAAGAAGCACCATATCACCATATTTCTTTAACAGTTGTTGCTGCTGGGCGGTTTGATGTATCCACAAGAATGATTGTTTCCCTTCTTTCTCATTAGCTTCCTCTTCCATGTCACCTTCATCATCAGAATCATTTTCATTAAACACCCTGTCTGACCTTTTTAAAGTCCTAGTTGAATTTGCCTTTTCCCCAGTACACGGCCGTAGGAAGAACTTATCGTGTGGTTTTAATGATTCCCATTCTGTTTCCTCTTTTTCTTTCCCGCTGTACCTGGTATACTGTAATCTCCAAATCTACAACGGAATTAGCTACAATTTTATATATATGGCAAAATAAGATTAATCAAATCTATGGCGAGCTTTGGACTGAGATATGGGAATCCCAGTCGAGGGACGCGACAAGCCTCGTGTGAACACAAGGCGACGTTGCACCGCAAGACTGGGATTCCCTTTCTCAGTCCAAAACTGAGGTGGCATGCAAATCATGTATATATATGACAGGCATCTGGGTACCCCTGTATCTGTACATGACTAGACAGTGAGGTGACATGGGAATCATGTATCCATGACAGGAATCGGGATACCCATGGACATGACTACACAGTGAGGTGACATGGGAATCCTGTATATATATGACAGGAATCTGGAAACCCCTGTATCTGGATATGACTACACAGTGAGGTGACATGGGAATCCTGTATACATGACAGGAATCTGGGTACCCCTGTACCTGGACATGACTACACAGTGAGGTGACATGGGAATCCTGTATATATGACAGGAATCTGGGTACCCCTGTACCTGCACATGACTACACAGTGAGGTGACATGGGAATCCTGTATATATGACAGGAATCTGGGTACCCCTGTACCTGGACATGACTACACAGTGAGGTGACATGGGAATCCTGTATACATGACAGGAATCTGGGTACCCCTATACCTGGACATGACTACACAGTGAGGTGACATGGGAATCCTGTATCCATGACAGGAATCTGGATACCCCTGTACATGGACATGACTAGACAGTAAGGTGACATGGGAATCCTGTATCCATGACAGGAATCTGGATACCCCTGTACCTGGACATGACTACACAGTGAGGTGACATGGGAATCCTGTATCCATAACAGGAATCTAGGTACCCCTGTACCTGGACATGACTAGACAGTGAGGTGACATGGGAATACTGTATCCATGAAAGGAATCTGGGTACCCCTGTACCTGGACATGACTACACAGTGAGGTGACATGGGAATCCTGTATACATGACAGGAATCTGGGTACCCCTGTACCTGGACATGACTACACAGTGAGGTGACATGGGAATCCTGTATCCATGACAGGAATCTGGGTACCCCTGTACCTGGACATGACTAGACAGTGGGGTGACATGGGAATCCTGTATCCATGACAGGAATCTGGATACCCCTGTACCTGGACATGACTAGACAGTAAGGTGACATGGGAATCCTGTATCCATGACAGGAATCTGGATACCCCTGTACCTGGACATGACTAGACAGTGAGGTGACATGGGAATCCTGTATCCATGAAAGGAATCTGGGTACCTCTGGTACCCTGTCCGCGTTGGGCAGGTGTCCACAATGTAAAGGTGCATTGTATAGGTATGTGCATCGGGGGGAACCCAGGGTGTCCGTTATGGACAGGTGTCCGCTATATGGAGGTGTCCGCTATGCCAGGTTTCACTGTATAATACTATTTTTATTATTTTTCTATGATGATACAAAGAGTTGACATGCAGGTATTTTTAAACTGCTGTATCTGAGAACCAAAACTTTTTATATAGTCTATTCAGGGACTGCAAAACATCTGTGACCTTCGTATTTCAGCCTCGGATATTTATATTTCAGAATATTTTACAAGCAATATGTCGTCGGACACTTCAGATTGTTATTTGTTGTTATTTGTTAGAAGTTATTTCTGTCCCTGACAATGCAATTCCACACACAACCAACTAATCTTCAAACATAAAACTAGAACATTCGCCGACGAACGCATTGTATCCCCCTTGTTGGGCCTTGTCACAAAAAAAACAAGTGATGAATGTGTGCAAGTCTAGTGAGTGTAGAGCCAATAGTATTAGGAAATGAATTATAAGCATGTATTGCTTGTTTTCAAATCCTATCATGTTGTTTTGTATTATGTTGTTTTGACCTTGACCTTGAGGGTCAAGGCAACATGGGTGGGTGGTACAACGAATGTATGAATGGTGATAAACATTGTTAAAAAAAAGAAGAAAAAAAAAAGAACTAGAACTATCACATGAGTGACCAGCATACCCCCACGAAAGGATGGACTCATGAATACGAGACACGAAAAACAAATTTCAAGAGGTTTGACCTTTGACCTTATATGTGACCTTGAATGTAGGTGCATGGTCATGAAACATCGTCTCATCATAATAAACATTTTGTGCCAAGCCATTTGAAAAACCATAATCTGATATAGAGCGGAAACTAATTTCAAGAGGTTTGACCTTTAATGGTGATCTTGACATTGGGGTCATTGATCGCGACACACTGTCCCATCATGAAACATTTGAGCCAAGCCATTTGATATCCTTTCATCGGTTTAGAAGATATAGAGCTGAAACCCATTTCAAGTGGTTTGACCTTCAACGGTGACCTTGACCTTGGATGTAGGAGTATGGTCATTGTTCGCAACACACCGACTTATCATGATAAACATTTTAGCAAAGCCATTTGAAAATCCATTGATCGGTTTACAAGATATAGAGCGGAAACGAATTTCTAGAGGTTTTACCTTCAACGGTGACCTTGACCTTGGATGTAGGAGCGCGGTCATTGATCGCGACACACCATCTTATCATGATAAACATTTGAGCCAAGCCATTTGAAAATCCTTCCATCGGTTTAGAAGATATAGAGCTGAAACCCATTTCAAGTGGTTTGACCTTCAATGGTGACCTTGACCTTGGATGTTGGAGTGTGGTCATTGTTCGCAACACACTGACTTATTATGATAAACATTTTAGCAAAGCCATTTGAAAATCAATGCATTGGTTTACAAGATATAGAGCGGAAACAAATTTTAAGATGTTTGACCTTCAACGGTGACCTTGACCTTGGATGTAGGAGCGCGGTCATTGGTCGCGACACACCTTCTCATTATGAAAAACATTTGTGCCAAGCCATTTGGTAATCCATGCATCGGTTTTGAAGATATAGAGCGGAAGGGATTTTCAATTGGTTTGACCTTCAACTGTGACCTTGACCTTGGATGTAGGAGCGCGGTCATTGGTCGCGACACACCTTCTCATGATGACAAACATTTGTGCCAAGCCATTTGGTAATCCATGCATCAGTTTTTGAAGATATAGAGCGGAAGGGAATTTTAATAGGTTTGACCTTTGACCTTCAACTGTGACCTTGACCTTGGACGTAGGGCCGTGGTTATAGATCGCGACACACCTTCTCATCATGATAAACATTTGTGCTAAGCCATTTCATAATCAATGCATCGGTTTAGAAGATACAGAGCGGAAGGGAATTTCAATAGGTTTGACCTTTGACCTTCACATGTGACCTTGACCTTGGACTCAGGGCCGCGGTTATTGATCGCGACACACCTTCTCATGATGATAAACATTTGAGCCAGGCCATTTGATAATTCATGCATTGGTTTAGAAGATATAGAGCGGAATTTCAATAGGTTTGACCTTTGACCTTCAATTGTGACCTTGACCTTGGACGTAGGGCCGTGGTTATTGATCGCGACACACCTTCTCATTATGATAAACATTTATGCCAAGCCATTTGATAATCCATGCATCGGTTTAGAAGATATAGAGCGGAAGGGAATTTCCAACAGACCGACCGACCGACAAGCTGACTCCTATATACCCCCTCAAACTTCGTTTGTGGGGGTATAATTAACCAAAAATTCTAAGACATTTAACCTGGACCTTGAGGGTCAAGGCAGGGTCAAGGGAACATGGGTGGGTGGTACAATGACTATATGGATGGTGATAAACATCCATACCAAATTACAGACCAATTCCCCAGTTGTTGGAGGAGATATAAGTAAAACAAAAACTTTAACCAAAACTTTAACCAAAACTTTAACCAAAACGTGCTAAGTCATTTGACCTTGATTCTGAGGGTCAATGCGACGTGGTTGCCTTCTTATTGTGCGGGGCACTCCGTATACCCGCCATCTATGTATGGTTAAAGTTTTGTTGAAAAATTACAAACGGTATTCGAGTTATACTCTGAAAACGAAGTGTCTGCGGACGCGGCGTGACGACGTCAAATCCATAGTATCCCCCGACTTTCGTCTTGGGGGTTACAATTACCTTGTGACATATCGCACCAGCAATTTCGCACTACAGTTGACTTTTCTTGATTTCTGTATCAAGAAACGTTTCTTCCTTCCATACTGGTGGTCTGGTTCAGGTAGATCTCCGTGCTGGAATTGTACAATATTGATATGTGAGGTGAATGAACATTGTTTAGATAACTCACTTTTTACACAAAAACATTTTTTTCACATAAAATTAATATCTGTGTTGAAATACACATTCTATTAAACTAGAATGGCCGCGGCCAGCATGTCGCGCCCGCCGAGGCACTGCCCGGAGAGTCGGGACATAGTGGTTTGCGGGGCACAGGGATGGTGGGGCACAGTGGTTCGTGGGGCACAGTGAGTGGTGGGGCACAGCAGGTGGTGGGGTACAGTGCATGATGGCACACATTGGGTGGTGGGGCACAGTGTGGGTATTGCGCACAATGAATATTTGGAGGATGGCAAACATGCATGTGAAGTTTGATTGATTGAATAATTATGGTTTTGAGTCCGTTCAACAGTGAGGTCATATACAGACGGGTTCAACGGGGTTGATTCCCGTATTTCACCTGTACGGAGGAGGGGGACAAATCCTACACCAGGGCTCAGTGTTTACATCTAGAAACCTAGTGTTTCAATCCTACATGATGTAATATTAAGCTCTGAAATTAGGATAATCCTGATTTGGTGCCAGGTCCCTACCACACCAAATTCACTTGGCCCCTCCCCATATAACCCGGTTCGTTTTCACACCGTACAAAAACGCCAAAACAGAAAAGAAATACGTATGCAAATGAGCGTCAAACTGGGTTGAATGGAATTCCGGTAAGAATGAACCCCATCGTTAAATTCCTTTTCTCTTTCGGTACGCGAAGGTGTAACTACCGGAGCAGTTTAATATGAAGTTTGAACTTAATCGATGAAGCGGTTGCAGAGCGGGCGCGACAAAAATTTCAACTCAAATTTCAAACTAATTGAACATTGACTTTGGGCATTTGGACGGCATGGGTTTGCCGCACGGTGATTATGTGGAGGGTGGGAAGCATGCATATAAAATTTCAAGTCGATCGAAGCGGTTGCGGAAGTGGTTGTTGAGATATAACATACTTAAAAACTTTAACGCAAACTTTTCACAAAAGTTTATCGCAATTTTCAAAGTAATTTGACCTTGACCCTGGGCATTCGGGCAGCATGGGTTTGCCGCACGGTGAATATTTGGAGGGTGGGAAGCATGCATATGAAGTTTCAAGTCGATGGAAGCAGCGGTTGTTGAGATATACCATACTTAAAAACTTTCAAAAAAAAGTTTATTGCATATAAAATTTCAAGTTGATCGAAGCGGTTGCGGAAGCCGTTGTTGAGATATAACATACTTAAAAACTTTAACGCAAACTTTTCACAAAAGTTTAACGCAAATTTAAAAGTAATTTGACCTTGAACCTGGGCATTCGGGCGGCATGGGCTTGCCGCACGGTGATTATTTGGAGGGTGGGAAGCATGCATATAAAGTTTCAAGTCGATCAAAGAAGCGGTTGTTGAGATATAACATACCTAAAACCTTTATGCAAATCTGAAAAGCACGGACGCCAAAGTGCCGACTATATCGAGCTGTCCGCTAGCTATAATTAAATTATAGCTAGGTCACATATATTTTAACCTGGGTTAAATTCAATTAAACCTAGGTCCAACGGATTTGTAGAGAGCATTAATTTGATTGACTTTTTGACATATCTTCAATTTATTTGAAGCTAGCTATAATTGCTTTTAAAGCTCAGTAGACAAAACAAGTAGAGCTATCTGTAATTATTTGAAGCTAGGTTGAATGATTTAGAGCTAGGTCTAATTATTTGAGTTTCTGTAGATTTGGCGTTCAATAAAACTCTCACAGACGTGACTCCATGAGAGTCAAAACTGGCATGCGGAATCCCATAGTTAATTATTGTTACGCTTTACTCACCCAACCTCCACCAAGGTCGGATGAAGGTCATATGGTTTGGGAGGTACACCAGCAGCTGACTAGGCAGTCCAAGTTCGGTATTTGTACATTTTATAATGGCTGAGAAAGGTGATCCCAATAAATTCCGTGTTACATACCTCTGTAGGTTTTCTGCCTCTTCCGTAAGTACATGTGTACACAACGCTCCTGTCTACTGTGTATGGATAGACTGTGGCTTCATTGGCAAGTGTCCATAACAGTCGCCTCGCCTCTCCTTCTTCTGCTTCTTTTTTGCATCATCAGACCTTTAACAATATTACAATACATGTACACATGGACCACGTACCACGGTAGGCCTACTAACGTGAAATGATTGGCCTGTACTATGCTACGGATTGGTTTGGATTTTACAACGATTAGGCAACGGATTGGCTGGCTATGCAACAGATTGTCTGGGATTGTTTGTCACAATGCTGGTAACCACATGCTAATATTCTTGATTATTATAATTATTCGCTTGATAAAAGACTGTAAAGATATTCTATGTTGTAGCAGAGTATTTAATAAATATGGTATGATCGTCACTGGTCAGAGGGAATGAATTTGCTACAAAATAATATATATTAATAAAATATATGTCCTTGAACGTTTAATTATTCTAAGAAAGGGCTTCATTATATCCAAATGACAACATCCTATAACGTATATAATGTTGCTTTACATTCACTGTTTCCTTCCTTGTAAATTAAGGCCACAACTTTTTATTTTCTTGGTTTACGAGAGCGACGAGTGTATTTTCTCCAAAACGGCAAAAAAAAAGGAAAATAATTATTTCCGCCGACCGAAAATAAAGCCCAGGTGAGAAAAAAATGGGAATAACAAAGACAAAGGCCTACCTCGAAATATAATTAACTAGGGCAGATATTTTTTTTTTTTTTTCGTCCACCCGGAGGATACTTTGTTGAAAAATTCTCGTAAACCAAGAAATAAACTAGAACATTCGCCGACGAACGCATTGTATCACCCTTGTTGGGACTTGTCACAAAAAAAAACATGGGATGGCCAAAGAGTTGAGCTTGATTGTTGATGTACCCTGCTGACTTGCTAAGTGATCAATTTGTGCAAGTCTAGTGAGTGTAGCCTAGAGGCAATAATATTAGAAAATGAATTCACATAAGCATGTATTGCTTGTTTTCAAATCCTATCATGTTGTATTGTATTATGTTATGCCATTGACGATTTAATATAAAATAAAAAAATTAATAAAACTAGATTTGTCAGTAA
>CM055279.1:47388130-47428811 GCA_029237695.1 Conchocele bisecta | reverse complement strand
TAGGATCTATACTGAGCAGTCGATAAGGGTCCTATACTGAGCAGTCTGAGTAGATCTATACTGAGCAGTCTGATAAGGGTCCTATACTGAGCTGTCTGAGTAGATCCTATACTGACAGTCTGATAAGGGTCTAGACTGAGCATGGGTCTATACTGAGCAGTCTGATAAGGGTACTATACTGAGCAGTCTGATAAGGGTCTATCTGAGAGTCCTGGGATAAGGGTCTATACTGAGCAGTCTGATAAGGGTCTATACTGAGCAGTTCTGATAAGGGTCTATACTGAGCAGTCTGATAAGGGTCTATACTGAGCAGGGTTCTATAACTGAGTCATCTGATAAGGGTAACTATACTGACAGTCTGATAAGGGTCTATACTGAGCAGTCTGAAAAAGGGTCTATACTGAGCAGTCTGATAAGGGTCTATACTGAGCAGTCTATAAGGGTCTATACTGAGCAGCGATAAGGCTCTATACTGAGCAGTCTGATAAGGGTCTATACTGAGCAGTCTATAACCGGGTATATACTGAAAGGCAGTCTGATCTGATAACGGGTATACTGAACGTCTGATAAGGACTTACTGACGTCTGATAGGTCTGTACTGAGCAGTCTATAAGGGTCTATACTGAGCAGTAGGGTACTGAGCAGTAATGATAAAATCTATACTGAGCAGTCTATAACTGAGCAGTCTGATAGGTAACTATACTGCGTCTGATAGTATACTGACATCTGATAAGGATCTATCTAGGGCAGTCTGATCACGATACTGGCGTCTGATAAGTCTCTGAGCATCTGAGGTAGATCTATACTGACAATCTGATAAGGGTCTATACTGAGCAGTCTGATAAGGGTCTATACTGCAGTCTGATACGGGTCTATACTGACAGTCTATCTGATACGGATCTATTCTAAGCAGTCTGATCCGGGTATATACTGCCGCAGTCTGATCAGGGTCTATACTGAGCAATCTGACCAGGTTCTATACTAAGCAGTCTGATCCGAGTCGAAACTGCGCAGTCGATCAGATTCAACACTGAGCAGTCTGATCAGAGCCTATACTGAGCTGTCTGATCGGGTCTGTATTGCGCGGGCTGATCCGGTAGGGTCTATACTGAGCCACGTACTGTGTAAGCTACAAATATGTTCGGTGCAAAGTATATTATGATTGGTACAAACTCCTTTATATTCGGTGCATTGTACATTATGTTCGGTGCAACATACATTATGTTCAGTAGATATGGCATTGTGTTCAAAGTCTTTATGTAGATGAATTAAAGGGAATACAATTTACTCCCGCCGCGGATACCGCCAAAATGCAATCGGAACTCCTCATAACATCCGACGTAGGCAAAAAGATCCGAGGTCGATCCGAATGAACATCACCTTAAAAGTTTACGAACATAAGTCATGAACTAGCAGTTGCACCGAATAATGTGTTTGCACGAACATGCTTTTCTCTAACATAATGCAGGTTGCACCGAACATAATGTTGTTTCACTGAACATAATGCAGGTTGCTCCGAACATGATGTAGTTGCACCGAACATAATGTTGTTACTTTCTACTCAACATAATGCAGGTTGCACCGAACATAATGTGATTTGTACTGAAGATAATGCAGTTTGTACCGAACATAATGTTGTTTGCACCGAATATAATGTCGCATGTACCAAACATAATGTAATTTGCACCGAACATAATGTTGTTTCTACTGAACATAATGCAGGTTGCACTGAACATAAATTAGTAGTTTGCACCGAACATAATGCAGGTTGCACAGAACATAATGTAGTTTGCACCGAACATAATGCAGGTTGCACCGAACATAATGTAGTTTTATAATGGAACATATGCAGTTTGTACCGAACATATTGTTGTTTGCACCGAATATAATGTCGCATGTACCGAACATAATGTAGTTTGTACTGGACATAATGAAATGTCAACCACATAAGACAGCTATGGCGTTCCATAATGAACCGTGGTAACCATTTAGTTGGTGAATACAAAAAAAATATATATATTGAGTAGTTTTCATCGTATTCTTGGAATAATGGGTACTTTGGCGGCCATTTTGAAAACTGGATACAAAGACCATTACAGGGAACATCCAACCTGCCAGAATTTTTAATAGTGTTCATGGGGGCGGCGTGTGTCGGGTGTAGAATGATGCAATGGATGATGAGAAGCATGTGTATATGAAGTTTCAAGTGGATAGCTCTTACAGTAAAGAGGTTATACAATGTAGGTGAAAGGAGTTGCTCCGTAAATATATTGAAGCGAAAAGCGAAAGTCGTTTGACATTGATCTTGGGGCGTAGGGACAGCGTGGGTCGGGTGTAAAATGATGCAATGGATGCTGAGAAGCATGTGTATGAAGTTTCAAGTGAATACCTCTTAAGGTAAAGCCGTTATAGGCGAATGAAAAGTGTGACAGACAGACGGACGGACGGACGGACAGACGAATTGCATCCCTACATCACATTTCGATCCACGATGGGATAAAACAGAGTAATTACTTCAGTCTTGTGACGCCTAACTTGCGTGATATACTTTAGAAACACACGGCACAATTTCGTTGCGGCGCGCAAAAGATTACAGAAAGTTTTGCGCGCAAAAAATGTTTTGAAACGTTCGGCACAATCTATTGCGTGCAACGAAATCAACTGACCAATGTTTTACGCGCAAACAAATATACGAAAGTTTTGCGCGCAAAAAAAGTTTTGAAACGTTTGGCACAATCTATTGCGCGCAAAAAATTGGTTTTCAAAGTATTGCGCGCAACCAATATCTTTTGCGCGCAACGAAAGTTTTGAAACGTTTGGCCAATTCATTGCGCGCAAAACTTTGTTTTCATATTTTTTGCGCGTAAAAGATGTTCTGAAACATTCGGCGAGAATCTGTTGCGCGCAACTAAATATCTTTTGCGCGCAAAAGATTTGCCAAACGTTTCAAAACATCTTTTGCGCGCAATGAAAGTTTTGAAACACTCGGCACTCCATACGGCCGCGGCTTTAGCCTCGTCAGCAGTCCTCAGCTCTGTCTCCACTTTGGGAATTAGACCGTCGTACGCCTTGACATCGTCCAGCATTACGTCCTTCTCGACCGTGACGACTTTCTTAATATCTGCCAGCATTTCCATTGCAAGTCGTTCTACCAGTTCTACAATGTCCATCTTAAACTGATTCACCTCGTCTTCAAGCGACTTTTGTGACTTCGTCAAATCCTCGATACTCTTCTCCCGCCCATTCTGCAGATTCCCGATCCGTTCTCTCAGTTGGGTCATTGACCCCACGATCTCGGTCAGACGCTGTCCGTGCCCAGCCGCCGCGTCAGAAATGGACGTTATCTGACATTTTCTGTGATTGATATGTTTACAAGTTTCACAGAACATTAATTCGTGTTTCTTACAAAACCAGAGGATATCTTTCTCCGAGTGCTCCTCACAATTTGTTAGAGGAAGACTCGCATTGCGTCCACTCACGGAAATCATGGTGTGATCTTTCGATATTTTGAAACTTTTGTGACTCGCGGCACAGTCTGTACACATATATTCGTCACACTGCCAGCAGAACGTGTCCGCGTCTTTAACCAGTCCCGTCTCTTTACACGGAGAACACTGCTTCACGCCGCCTTTCGAGATCGTGCCACTATATCTCCGTCCTCCAACGCTCGCCATTTTGAAGTATTGTTTACACTCAGATTATGTATCAAGTACAATGCACGTTAAATCCGTGCCAGAAATCCGTTAGGATTGTATACAACTATTGATACGTGACTTATAATCGCTATGTAGTACACTAAATGTCGATCGGTATGAAGAAACGTACCTTGTCACCTTATATCACATATCTACATTTAATAGTTTATTTTCCCGTTTGGTTTAACGATACATGCCCACTCAGTAGGCACACTATGTTCTTTATATGAACGGCCACCTCTCTACAACAGCCACCTCTCTGTAACAGCCGCTATTTTATATCCCAAATGGATGATTTCCTCTATATATAACCCTTACACTGCTGAGCATGAACATTGTCGTTTGATGTTGATTTTGCATTCTTTCTCAATAAAAACATGTTTTGACAGCATTTTAGAATCATTTCAATTGGAAATGATTCTAAAATGCTGTCAAAACATGTTTTTATTGAGAATTATTGAAGAAAATAAATAAACATCAGACGATAAAATTGTATTCAGCATTAACCTCCCTACAACAGCCACCTCTCTATAACAGCCAAGTTTGCCTCTTCCCATGGGTGGCTGTTGTAGAGAGGTTGCAATGTAGTGCATAATTGTGTCACTATTCCACCAGTTCTAAAAATTACGAGTGCCTACTATACATATATAATCATTTAGTAATATTTATTTAGAACTACTTGGAATGCGTTAGAACGAAATGGAATGCGTTAATACCAATTTGAATTCGTTAGAACGAATTATAATGTGTTAGAACGAAATAATTTAAATCGTTAGAACGAATTTGCATGAATGCGTTAGAACGAATTTTAATGCGTTAGAACGAATTCGAATGCGTTAGAACGAAATAATTGAAATCGTTAGAACGAATTTGAATGCGTTAGAACGAATTGGGATGCGTTCTAACGAATTAGAATTCGCTAGAACGAATTGGAATGCGTCAGAAGGAATTGGAATGCGTGAGAACTAATTCGAATTCGTTAGAACGAAATAATTGAAATCGTTAGAACGAATTTTAATGCGTTAGAACGAAATAATTGAAATTGCTAGAACGAATTGGAAGGTTAGAATTCGTTAGAACGAAATAATCAAATTGATCAGAACATTTGTTTCTCTTCCCATGTCCAATTCAAATGGTAACTTTAACTCCTGTGTATAAGCATCATTGGAGCAGGCAGATACAATGACGCTATTATACAACTGTGTGCTGTCTCAATAAGTCGTTTATGTACATGTATACGTATCGCATTGTTTCTTCGTAATGTAAATAAAAATAACAAGAATATTTGAGAGAACACAGGCACCTTACACAGTACACGCGACCAAGTAACATATGTATGGCGTTTACATTTTATTACATGTAGTACATGTGTGCACATTCCAAAATGTTGATACACGAACACGTGAATTGCGCTTTTCCAAACATGTGTAGATCACTCTATGTAAATGTTGCTAGATGACAATACAAATGACACCTATCCAGTGATAAATCAATACATAGCGTGCTGTTACGTATGTAACCTCTCTAATACATAGACGAAATGTTAACGGAAATTGAAGATCAGTATGGCTTACCCTGGCACTGAGCATTGAAGTTTAATACGAAGGTTTAAAACTGAAACGATGATTTATCGATTAAGCATATAACTTTGAGAGCGATGCAGAAATTAGTTGGTTGGTAACGTTTTAGTAGGTCATATTGTTATCCTAGAAACGAGTATTCACCCGTGGCAGTACTCACAGTTGCTGACCGGTCTGTGGACATGTTCCGCATACACTCGCAAAGTCACTTGCTTGTGTGAGCGCTGTAATTTACAGGTATCACATTACTTGACTCGCTCATACGCACCGGCGAGTACACCGTCTGACAGTTGCAAGACCATGCTCGCCTAATGGGAGAGTACCGTAACTTACACGTGACGCAACACTTGACTTGTTTTCCGGCCGAAAATGACCTCAGCTGTTGATAGGCCGTTATACACCAATAAACAAACAAACACTTGACTTACTCAATGAAGACAATGCTGTTCTTCGTCGCCATTGCGCCCGCCAGTCCGAACATAAAGATATGTACCTCCCGCGGGGCAACTATGAGCCTCTGAGTGCCAGCAAGTTTTACCATTGTCAGGGGCTCGATGTGTTTATGTGAGGGAGAAATCGCTCCTCGGAATGCTAGCCAGTTGAGTGCTGCACGTAGTCACACACTTCATGTAAGTGATATGTTGGTAGTAAATATGCATGCTCGTTCCTTGAATGTAAATTTCATGAAATTTTCTTCCAAATAATTTCAGATATCAATTATTCACTTGCTTCACCATTAATATATAGACATATAGTTACTATCGGTTCGCGTTGTTGTTTCTACCCGCAACTAACGGAACAATTCCCATTAACACGTGCCCGTTCCGAAAGCCCGAACTGACCATGACCAGTCGGTTTGTAGAAATCATTCAAAATGTCAGGCCCCACCTGACCATTGGTGATGATTGCCTACGTGCGTTATATTTGTTTTGTTTCCATCGTTATTTCTGATTTATCTAGACCTCCGCGAGCGCGAAGCGTGATGCGCATCGTAAAGTCGGGGGTCTGGGGGTCCTCCCCCAGGCAATTTTTAAATGCCAGTATGCACATACCATATTTTTCACGCCCGTGGTTGGACGAGTGGGGTTGGATCATACACGTGGAATGACTGTTCAATTAGATAGTCAACATATCCTCGGCTGGGGATATTAAACATCCACACATCTTCTCGTTCACCCTACAGGGGTCATATCAGTTATCCGGACAATCAGTTTATCGGACAAATGAAAATACCTGTTAATTAAGCGCATTCTTTTGATCCGATATTCCAACGAATACATATAAGTCACGCAGCTGCTTGCTGTTTCCATACCAGTGTGAAGAATATGTCGTCAAGGTAAACATTTTAGTAAAATTTGCTGAAAAAATTCCCCAACTCTGTCCACAAGTTGTTTACAACATCAAAAGTCGCGCGGAGGACACAATCGAGTGCGCCCATTACATCATTACCGAGTTGTTCTATAAATACAATAACTTCTATAAATATGGTGTTTTCCAAAAAGCGAAGGGTGACTGATTTTTCTGCGGAACTACACAATGATGTTTACACAGGTTTACAGGCGATAAAATTATGATTTCAATGTGAGAATAGAAGTTAAAAGACGATTATACTTTTGTCCGGATAACTGATTGTAGATGTTAATTTTGGGGAAATCTTACGACTGATGCTCTGACCCAATTTTAAATAAGAAAGATGGCACATTTTGCTAAATAGTGTACTCGCGTTGAGAGAGCAAAACCCGATAATTTTTTTGTGAAAAGTTCATGCCCGTAGCTGCTATTTTAAGAAAAATATCTTTCAAAAACTGCCATTTTTGTCCGATAATATGGAGGATCCCTGTATAGGAAAGCGCTGCTGCCACCCTCTGGGAGAAACTTGATTCCGAGAGGCGGGAATTTGATGGATTTTTAATTTACTGTTTGGACGGTGGTGGGTCGAGGAAGCGTGAAACACCAGGTTAAATGTTTATATTCAAAACTTGTCAGAGAAAATGACAAAAGAATCGGAATTAATAATTATGTGACTATTTATACCCCCCACAACGAGTTGTGTGGGTATACTGGAGTCAGGTTGTCCGTCCGTCCGTCCGTCCGTTCGTGTGTGCGTGCGTCCGTGCGTCCGTAAACTTAACATCAGAGAAAATATTGTTATAACTTCTATTTCCTTCATCTAAAATGTTTAATATTTCACACATGCATTCCTGTAAGGCTCTACTACCATGATGTGCCAAATCCACGACCGTCCAACCCCCGCTGATCCCAAGGTCAAGCTCAAATAATTTGTCTCTTTACAAAACTTAACATCAGAGAAATATGTCATAGCTTCTATTTCCTTATTCTAAAATGTTTAATATTTCGCACATGCATTCCTGTAAGGCTCTACTACCATGCTGTGCCAAATCCACGACCGCCCAACCCCCGCTGATCCCAAGGTCAAGTCAAATACTTGGTCTCTTTACAAAACTTAACATCAGAGAAATAAGTTATAACTTCTATTTCCTTCATTGAATTTTTTTAATATTTCACTCGTGCATTCATCTAAGGTTGTACTATCATGCTGTAGCAAATCTACGACCGTCCAACTCCTGCTGATCCAAAGGTCAAGGTCACATACTTAGTCTCTTTACAAAACTTAACATCAGAGAAATATGTTATAACTTCATTTTGTTTCATCGAACATTCTTAATATTTCATGCATGCATTCCTCTAAGGCTCTACTATCATGCTGTGACAAATTCCCGCTGATCTCTAGGTCAAGGTCACATACCTAGTCTCTTCACAAAACTTAACATCATAGAAATCGGTTATAACTTCTATTTCCTTGCTCGGATCTGCTTCACATTTCACACACGCATTGCTCCAATGGACCTCTACCACCCTGTGACAAATTCACATTCATGCCGCTCCCGCTAAGCCCAGAGTCAAGGTCCAAGCCCACACACTTGGACATTTTGATATATTTTAGTGGTACCTGGGCCCACGCGTGGGTATTCCGTAAGCCTCGCTTACTGATCAATCTAGTTCCAATCAGTTAGAGTAGCGTTTGTTGTCAATCGACCTATTGCCCGGCCCCCACCCCCACCCCCACGCGCCTTCGTACATTTTCGCTGGATATAATTGCATTGCATCTCATCTAAATAACATTCTTAAATAAATCCAACCTAACCATGTATGAAAAATACGTTATAATATATAATTATTTACAATACATGTACTCATAGTTGATTGTAAACAAGGAGTGTAACCTATAAATGCATGTTGTTAAACTGCTTGTAACTCATTTATTGTTTGTATATGACTATGTATGGAAATAAAAAAAATACAACTGATAATTGCATTGCCAATCTAACCAGATAATAAGGCAGATTTGTATGCACTGACCGTCCCCACAGGTGTAAGACTCGGACCAATACAAAGTTCGTCCAATTGTGATCGTTCACCGATCTAAAAAAACACTTTTTTGTCTAATTTCGTTCATTATCTGGAACCGGGTCAACGCACCATCTTCCATAATACAACCACCGAAACGTCTATGTAAGAACATCTCTGATTGGCTAAATCTAAACTGTGATGACGTCATTCAACCTATTTCGGGATTCCGGAAGACATAATCTGATAGTACGCGAATCATGAATGAAAGGCAATGGAATTAGAAAAAAGTTTTTTTTTATATCGGTGAACGATCACAATTGGACGAACTTTGTATAGTTGGAGTTTCTAATGTATATCATGGTGCACGACATTAGTTTCACAGGTGGAAGACTCGGACCTAGGACCTGATAAATCGCTCATTTGTAAACCGTTACCCCACCCACCAAGTTCCGTACAATATTCAGTATAGCATTTTCAAGGTAGGAAAGAGCTTTAGTGGGGCGGATGAACAAAAAAGATGTTCCCCTCTTGGAGGAAAGCATGCAACTTTGTATTCAGGGGTTTTAAGGTATGCTGAATTCAAATAAATTGGGATACATTTGATCCGAGGTACGCAACCTCCTCAAAATCCAAGATGGCCGTCATCCGCGTTTGGTAAATAAGAAAATGGCAATAACTTGAGATAGAAGCAAGATATACTGATTATTTTGATGTCTATACATATGTTTTCGTATATAAGGAATATGTTGAAAGTGTTTAAATGTATAGCTATGATATAGCTAGACCACTGTAATTTCAGATATGCAAACTGGTCATATTTCGAATCCTAATGGCACATTTTCTAATCCAAGTTGCATATAATCTGACCATTATAATGTTTATTTACACACATTGAATGCCTATTACGTAATTGGGATTATAATACTACTATTTACGTATCAAAATGCGGCAAAACGTCAAAATGTTGTCCTTCACATAAGTACTCATAATTGTTGACCAACACAAGTTAGAACTAAGCAGTTAATGTCTAGCAGTAAGTTTTCAGACATGTGTATTCTAATAACATTGCATTATAGAAGTATTGGCAAATGGTAAAATTAAAACAAAAATAACAGAAGATATATTCATTCCGAAATGTAATTGTTTAACAATTTAACTCAATTACTGTCGCACAACGTATGGGTGCTCGAAATAGCATGTGCACTGTCCTTCACATACACAGCGCTGTGTGCATGGGAGATTAGCTTTGCCATATTCGCACCTGCCAGTACAGTTGCTGTTTCGACAAGCACACGCTATCAGATCCCTGCAGGCCATTTCTGCCTCAGGTTTCAGACTCCACACAGGACACCATGTGCTTCCCTTCTTTGCCCAGCCCCACTCCATCGGATCAGGTAGGTTTGGAGTTGCAACTAGTGTTGCCCCAAAAATGGCCAGCTTGGTAGGCAGCGCGGCTGGCATGCTGTCGCAAGGCGCCACTAGTAGGAGGGATGTTGTCCAGCTGCCATGTTCCGGGTGCAAATAGGCTGTTGACTGGTCAATGTCGACGTGCGCGGATGACTACAACTCTTTCTAGCGTCTCCATTGATCGATGATCAGGCTTGTTGAGTTAGATAGTTATTTGAAGACTGTTTTGAATCAGTTGGAGCTTCGCACTTCCCACATGGTCTTCTTGCGCATTAAGAAAAGTAAGAAACGGTATTGCAGCCCGAGAAAGCATGCAGAAATAGTAGACACTGGACCAATCAGTTCCAAGTGATGCTGCGATACGGTCTGTTGAAACATGGTGAACTATTTCTCCACGACTGAATGCTACCCAAAGTTTACAATCTTGGATTACTTGAGCAGTTGCGATGGCTGTACCACAACATCTGTATCGCTGGATTGTACATTAATAATGCGATGACCTTGTTTATAGGCATGAGCAGCATGAAGCAACACTCACGGGTACATGACACTAACTGGGATATGTCACACTGCGGTATGGAGAGCAGCGTTTCCTCACGCGTGGTGATCTAAAGCTTGTTTAATGGAGACTGATACGTCTGCATAGAACCAGCTAAGTAGTTACACAAACCTGATTCGTTTGAATCCACACTGAGGATCTGCTTATGGTAGTTAACATATTCTTCTTAGGACAGGGACTCCTGATACATGTCAAATGTCTGTAGTGTTAGCATGTGCAATACTGCAGCCGTTACTTAATGTGCCCATTGATATCTGGATACATTATATCACTTGTGTGCACATCTGCTCTGCCATCAGTCACCACGCTGGCTGCAACCAGTTCTTGGCTATGTCATAAAATGGCTTATCCATAATGGCCACTGACACTTGTCCTCGATTCAGGTGTTCGACTTTGATATCAAGAACAAGCCATGTTTCACCATAGGCAATGAGTGGGCGCTCTCACAAAACAGTGGCAAGAGTCGAGTAATTGCAGATGGGCGAGGAGCTGTAACTTGCAAATATTGGTAAAATTCGTTGACCATAGTGCGTTGACTGTTACCTGTCCCATCACCTTTGCATATATTAGTGATATTGTTCAGCCAGGCACAACCTGCAGTGTCAGTCTTAATGAGAATGTCAGATGGTGTCAGATGATCAGTCACTGTAATTGTTAAAGTGGTTTCACTTGAGAATTTAGATGGTTCCCTGATCTGGAAGTAGCTGAATTCCCTTTGCTGGTTCACTACCTAATGGATGTGATGCAGTATGGCGAAGTACCCCTTAATCTTCATCGGATCAGTGCTGAGACAAGGATATAGTCGTCCCATGGAAAGATGAGTGTGCTGAAGTTGATGTTGAATCGTGATCAATTTGTCCACATTACCAGTTATGAACGGTAGCATGGTTTCTCGATTTTGGCAGTGACGAATGCCAGGCGCGGTTTTAATGCTTTCTCAACCGAATTGTAGATGAGTAGTTGTGCAATTGAAGACACGGTACCTCGGATATCCCTGTTGTTATCTTGCTGACTCTGAATGTTGGTGCCTCCAAGTATACAGACTGATGCAAATTAAAACTTTAAGATGAATGATCTTAATTCAGTGTCCATTTCTTATTTTAGTCACTTATTTCATGTCTAAAATAATAATATGTTTATTCCAAGATGATAGACATTCCATTTATATGTAAATACACATTATAATAGTTATTTTATACGCCTCTTCGATAATAAAATGTGATCAATTAACTTATTGTCACAAAATATTGTTTTTCATTAAACAAAAATGGCGGCCATCTTGAATTACAGTGGCCCAGCAATATCTGACTTACGTTTAAACACTATCAATGAACTAGACACATGCAATTATATGTATAGACATCAAAATAATCGGTATATCTCGTTTATATCTCGAGTTATTGCCATTTCTTTATTTACCAAACGCGGATGGCGGCCATCTTGGATTTTGAAGAGGTTACTTACCTCGGATCAAATGTATCCCCATTTATTTGAACTCGGCATACCTTAAAACCCCTATATACAAATAGTCATGCTTTCCTCCAAAAGGGGAACATCTTTGCCAATAATTGCCCTTTTGCCTTTATCCGCCCCACTACTTGGGAAAATGTTGTAGTTTCGGACTCGTTCAAACACCACACATTTCGATTTTTCTGCTGAATTATGTCTCTGGTAATCGATAAATGTATTAGGTCTTCAAATATATTCACTTCAATGATCTGCTTTAAGCATTTCGTTAGTTACGGGCAAATTAGCTACCACAGCCAATGCGATAATTGTGTGTACGAAAGAATGTACCACATTTTTGTGAGCTGTAGAAGCATAAATTACGTGTAAAATCTGGCTGAAATCCCATTACAGTCTCAACATATTGACGTGAATCACTGAAATAAACATAAATAAATCCGATATTAAAATTTGTGATTAATAAGTGTCATTCATTAACCTTGAATGATATAAAACGTGCGTTTATTTTTATACCCCCCCCCCCCCTCCCCGGGGGGGGGGGAGTATACTGGAGTCGGCTTGTCCGTCCGTCCGTCCGAGTTTCCGTGTTTCCGTTCGTCACAAAACTTAACAATTGTAAATTTCCTTTTAACTTCTCTTTCCCTTTGCGGAAATCTTTCATATTTTACCCGCCCCTTCTCTGACACTCATACATCATTCTGCAACAAACCTACGACCCCCATTTATGCCAGGGCTCAAGGTCACGGACTTAGAATGTCTTTTATCTGAAAATGATAGTATGCGAGCTGGAATTCATTCTAGGTCAGGGCTGACGCGGGGGGGGGGGGGGGGGGGTATTCCGTAAGCCCCCTCTTACTGACAAATCTAGTTTTTACAGATGCAGCTGTATTTTTACAGGTTAAACTGTATATTTACAGGTGCAGCTGTATTTTTTACAGGTGCAGCTGTATATTTACAGGTGCACCTGTATATTTGTATAGCTGCACCTGTAAATTTAGTTTTGACCCCGTTCGTACACCATAGATTTGTGCGGATTTAAAAAAAAGAGCCAAAAAAAAAGAAAAAAAAAAGTAATAACCAATAAGATAAAAATAAACAATTGGCGATAAAAAATTACAATTTTCGAAAAAAAATATGATTTTTTTTTTTCGAAAATTGTAATTTTTTATCGCCAATTGTTTATTTTTTATCGCCAATTGCGAAAGTGGCGATCGCCAGCGGGATGCCTGCATTTATAACGCCACTCAATGAACACCATTGGTGGATTTGTGCGGATTGAATGACTCCAACACGTAGGTGCAAAATGATAGCATTAACCCGTATACCATGTATACTGACTGCTACACACAACAACTGTCGCCTGTTGGTTTTATATCTTGCCTTATTTGTCATTAAAGCCCCTATACGGCTGAAGTTGCCGAATTTGGCCTCCTATTGGGTTTTCCCACACATAAATCCAACATGTTTCTATTTACACACACTTTGAAACTGTTTGTATTCATTTTGGTACAAAAATGAGTTTGTAGTCGATGAAAATATCAATGTTTGTTGATAAACAAACAGCAGGTGCGTGTTTCAAAGCCCGATCGATTTTCCGATAGACGCTCGGGTCAACTCCTCAACTGCCCGATTGGCGGCCGATGAATTCCGATAGCCGGAGTTTATTGACTCGCTTCCGAGCCGAATTGTCAATATTGACATTTTGCACTGAGTGGTACACAAAACAAGTTTTGTTGTCTTCACATTGCGATTAAGATGTAAATCTCAAGACTTGAGATGTATCTATTAGGCAGTATATGTTATTTTTGTGTACTAAATCAGTTGCCAAACATGTTTTTGTGTTTGAAAAAATCGGGAAAGTGTAATACTGAGCCGTTCAGGGCCTTAAAAACATGGTTTGACAGCACTTCAGAATCATTTCCAATGGAAATGATTATGAAGCATGTTGTAAATTATTCTAAAGTGCATGTTTTTGATGATAACAATGGAAAATAGAAAATAAACAGCAGACGATAAAACATTAAGATAGCGGTGTAAGGGTTAATGGATCACGTTAATGTATGAAGTAAAGGTATAGAAATTTTCGTACGAACATGTTTGTCGTACGAAGTTTAGTGAAACGGGCCTCAGATGCGCGTGACATGTTTACCTACAATGCAACGGAACCATGTGATAAATAATTTAACGAAGGTTGGTCGATAAATTCATGTATTTATTGTATAAAAACGTACTTCTAAATATATGTATAGTAACTTCATGTTTGTGACATCAGGATAACTCTCATACATATTAGTTTAAACAATATTTATTAAGTTATATGTCATGTAAAGGAACAATACATGGCATGATACAAACATTAAATAGTGTGTGGATTGGAAAACAAGCTTGAGAAAGCTTATATGAATTCTTCTCCATACATATTGGATGGAATATTTTGGACATACTGTCATGGCGGCTACTATCACAAGATAGCGTCATGCCGTTTTTTGACTCTGAATTCAATATGGATAGTATTTTGTTTTGATATATGCAACAGCAGTAGACTAACAGCGTCTGAACTATTTAACGGTAACTGTTTTCCATGGACGTGTTGTTATCTGTGGTTAATTTGTTGGCGTCTGTCCTTTTAGAAATCTGTAGTTCGTGGTTGAATCGCTTCTGTGACTTATACCTGTAAATATAAGTAAAAATACAGTCAATTAGCACGGGCATACATACCTGATTGGTGTCCTTTGATACATGCATCAGGTTTAGGCAAGGCTAGGAAACTGTTAGATAGTGTATATCTGTCCATACGTTACATTGTTGGTTCTTGTTATAATAATCAACACCTGTAATCTTTAATTCTTTATTGTCATATATTCTCAACGACCTGACTCGCTCTAACCCAGTATAGTAACTCCTTTTCTCTCACACACCACATTGCATCGTATGCTGGAATGATCCCGTGACATGTCCCTGTTACCGTATATACCATATTAGAATACCATATTTAACCTATAACAAAACGCGTAGGAATTCCGATGCTCACTGCGTATTTTCTACCGTTTCCTACGCGAGGCCGACACATTTGATACCAACAAACCCGAGTTAGTCTGGTATCCTACTCATCATGTACTGTTATGCTACACAACGAGTACGCATTAGACGACGTTTTATAGAGAATATCAGGCTGGTGTCATTTGATATCACGTTTATCTGGCAAGGCTATGAATTTTGTACAACGGTGTCGTATGCCAGTTTTCTACCTTGATACATTAAATAATCTCACGACCCGGGCGCATTTGAATTGTTGTGTGCATTTTTAGAAAGGTGTTTCATGTATATACGAACACTACTTGACCATCCAAGACACGCTAGAAGCACCTGTGGTCACGGATTTGTGTTTTTTTTTGCATTTTCTAAATCTCTATTTTTTTTTTCTGATTTCAAAAAGATATACTTTTTGTATGTCATGACTGCCTTAATACCCTTTAATTAAACTCCAAATGTATGCATGGTTTTAATGACGTTACGTTACGTCAACCTTCTGTCAAATCATGACGTTGTATACACAGGCATTCGGCGTGTTTCGGCTTTCATCGGTATAACATTGGTCGGACACGACCTCGTATCCTAACGCATTCCGCGATTGTGAATATTTTGGCAGAACGTGCACATGTTCATTTCAAAAGTATTGTTATCTTGCTAAAATAGCATAGTTAGAACATAATTATGCAAAGGATATCGAATTACAGCTGCCTTTCCTAGGTCGGACACGACCTCGTATCATAACACACGAATTACTGTGCTTAATGCTCTAAAGTCTTGCACTTACCAACATTCTAGTCCTGCGAAATATTGTAGTGGCAAGTTCATAATTATGATTATTTGTAATAATTCCAGCACAAACATATTTACACAATTCCCTAACATTTGATTGGTCCGTAGCAAGTCTCTGTCCAAAATTTATATCCCAGTAAACTCCATGCCGAACTACTTTCAGTAACCGTCAGCCGCAGTTAAAATAATTCTTAAGAAAATAAACACATTTTCTAGATGAATTTATTTCAAATGCTGGAATTATAAGGAATGAATGGCCTTTTTGTGGAATTTATCGGGGATATAAACTTGGAAAAGTCGCGGAATACTGGACGAGGCCTTCCGGCCTTCGTCCAGTATTCCCGCGACTTTTCTAAGTTTATACCCCGATAAATTCCACAAAAAGGCCATTCATTCCTATATTATAACACACGAATTACTGTGTTTACGGCTCTAAAGTCTTGCACTTACCAACATTTTAGTCCTGCGAAATATTGTAGTGGCAAGTTCATAATTATGATTATTTGAGAATTATCGTTATCCTGCAGAAATACATATAATGCATAGAAAATGACAATTTTAAACATGTTATTTTGTTATGATACGAGGTCGTGTCCGACCAAAGTTAGAAGCCTTGTACATATATATAGAGTTATACCGATGAAAGCCGAAACACGCCAAATGCATGTGGTTGTATACTGTATGCTAACATCCGCCTTAGCAGGCAAGCTGCATCTGCTGATATAATGCGTTATAGAGATGGCAACGTAGTCAGATGTTGCATGGTGCATGAAGTAGCCATTGGCTATAAGTGCTCCAAATTACAGAGCAATATATCAAATGTGCGTGGAGGATTGGGGAATATGGTATGTGAAGTCGGTTTGAGAACGTAACATCTAACGCTGACGTTGTCTGCTTGCCAAGTCATACCAACTTGCAAAAAAGGTGTATCTTCGAAACTAAGCAATGTATTTATAACTTGAAATTTTCCCATGATACATAACGAACATGAGACTTAAATAAAATGGAAATACTGCCACTTTTTTACGCTTCCTGTATTGAACCAACTGGTCCCTTTTCCCTTGGTGGGTTACAATTGAGTCACGCCATGGGATTTTGTACATTCGGCCCATCTGCGTAATTTCATTAAATACTTTTACAAAATTTATAATATTTTGCATAAGTAAACTCAAAAGTTGACATAAATTTCAGAGTAAATGCGGAATTTAATTCCGCATGTACTCTGAATTTTGTGTCAACTTTTGACGTCATTTACGGAAAATTTTGTAAACGTATTAAATGAAATTACGCAGATGTCCGAAGGTATAAAATCGCATGGCGTGCCTCAATTATAATGATAAACTGAACTGTATGACTTACCACGACTACTGGAAGTGCTGTAGTGGTCGTTTCTGTTGTCGCCTCTGTCGTAGATTCCGTCGTACGAGGTCCTGAAATAGCGACAGTAGGACATATGAGAAACGCCCTGTGATTTTGTACCTTCGGACATCTGCGTAATTTCATGAAATACGTTTGCAAAATTTACAATATTTTCCGAAAATGGGGTCAAAAGTCACATTTTCAGCGTACATGCGGAATAATGGACTATGACAATTTTGTTAACTTTTGACTTTATTTATGGAAAATATTTTAAATTTCGTAAACCTATTTTAAATTAATGAAATTACGCAGATGTCCGAAGGTCCAAAATTGCATG
The DNA here is from genome assembly GCA_029237695.1 of Conchocele bisecta. NCBI lineage: Eukaryota > Metazoa > Mollusca > Bivalvia > Lucinida > Thyasiridae > Conchocele > Conchocele bisecta. The sequence continues at coordinate 47,411,213 of CM055279.1, read as the reverse complement.
GCGTGTCTCATATTTTACCTGGGTCCCCAGAAATAATTCCAATACATCTAATATAATCTAACATCTGTGTTGATTTAATATGATACTCGTCGACTGATTCATAACAGTCGGCATAGCCTCGTTTCTTATGACAAGAAAATAAAGCATCACTCATGCAAGATCCTCTATTACTCACAGGTGGGTAAAGCGTGGCAGGGGTTGCAAATTTGTTTCCTACTGTTTGTTTCAGGAAACCTGCCCAAATTTTACGGCTATATATAAGCAATGCAAAAACGATGAATATTAAATTTTATCAAAATTTAAGAATGAGCCTTCGTTTTATTTCGTGAAATTTGGTCAAATATTGATTTTATTACGAAAAATGAGTTCTATGGGAATTTAACATGGGGAAAAAAGAGATGGAGAACCTGGGGAGGAGTAGAAACAAAACAATTGGAAATTGACTCGGAAATCTAGCTAGATGGCTTAGCAATGATCTAATTAAGAGAACAAAAATGTCCCTATGTTAAATCCCCATAGACATCTTCACTCTGTGTGAAGATGTCTATGTGGATTTACAACAATAAAATCAATATTGGACAACATTTCATGAAATAAAAGGTATGCTCATTCTTAAATTATGTTATAATTTAATATTATCGAAAAAAAACATAATTATTGTTTTTGCATTGTGTATAATTATATAATATGTGTTATAGCCACACAATTTGCGCTTGTTCCGTGAAACGGACAGTAATTATGCTTAGACACAAGCCGAAAGTCAGACAAGTAAAAGACTTATTATTAGTTTCCAATAATAGGCATTTAGAGGTTTTTTTATTCGAGGGCTAGCCAATAATTTTACAACCAACATCCAAATTGGAGGTCTTACCGATGTTATGCAAATGAACATATGTCGGTCGCAGCACATATTTTGTGGGTTGAACTTTTTAAAAACACTGGTTTTAAGCCGTAAACTAGTTCAAACAGCTTGATCGTCTTTTCAGTGGGATAAACGTTTTGTTGATATTTTTTGTACTAAATGTATGTTATTACAAATGTTTCCGTAGTCTAAGAGTGCGACGAGTAACCGCCGTAGTAGATTATTCGCGATTCGTAACTCCATGGTTCGGTGCACTAATACAATCTTGGGTTTTCATTCTCTTGTTGTTATTGTTGCTGTAAAATACCCGCGCTTATTATATTAGATTAATTATTAGTATATTTGTCCTACACAAACACATACTGCGAAGAATTTCAGGACGTTCAGTCCTTTGACTTTGTTTTCATGGCAATGACTTTCTGCTGGTTTCTGAACATAATTAGAATGTTTAACCAATGTAAAATCCCTGCGACGCTTCATCCACCCACCTGTGATATTACTATAACCACTGTTGGCTGTGATATTACTATAACCACTGTTGTATTTTTTACATAGAACAATCACCAGGCTCTTGCAATTACATGTACTCCCTAATCCTGTTATCGCAATGTCGTGTTTTGCCGATATTGATTTCGAAAATCAGCAATATTGTCCGCTTCCATACATGAGAAACGCCATGTGCATGTTTCATGACATATATTTACAAAATTTACGACAGTTTCCGTAAATGACGTCGAAAGTTTACGGAATTGCCATAGCAAATGCGCAATTCAATTCCGCATTAGCTATGACAATTTCGTCATCTTCCGACGTCGTTTACAGAAAATATCACTGTGACAGTTTATGTAATTTCATGAGTAATAGCATATGGTCGTAGGTGCAAAATCACATGGCGTGTCTCATAATTTTATGATGTCGCTGATTGACGAAGAATTTTGAGCTTTGATCTCAGAATGTTGTGTTATTTTCGACGTCATTTACTGACAATATGGCTGATTTTCGAAATCAATATGGGCGTAAAACGGCGATGCGATACCTATGGAGGTACATGTAATTATGGAGTCCGACTCACTTGAGATACGGGGAGGTAAGGAGTTATTTGTGTAGATGGTGTATAACAACCACGTGTTCAAAAATCGGCGGTGATTCCAAAATATTTGCCAAGAAACAGAGGTAAACCATAGTAACATATTTAACCATGTCAACCCCAACCCACAGGAGGTGTGGTAGATATAGATGAGCCGGCTCGTAACAAGACATTTCATCACAATCTGCAGTGTTTGTCAGATGTTTCTTCAAATATTTTAAAAATACACCTTATCTGATAATCCGGAAATTAGCATGGAACTGTCAATCTCCGGTATTTAGGTGTGAAAGTGTGAAAATAAACTTTATTCCACTTCATGGAATATCCTGAATTTGTCCCCGGGACACCCAGACATGGTACGGGTATGGTACGGGTATTGCGCAAATACCCAATTAAAATTGCAAAAAAAATAAAATTGAAATCATAGATAGCTAGTATCAAAAAGCAATAACAAATTTGTGGTACCTTTATTATGCTACAGAAAACAATAACCAGACCACAAACATAGTTTTGTTATTATTGTCCATGAAAATACATCTTGGTATTTCATTAGAATTGTCTACAAAGAGACAATTCTATTGAAATGCCAATACATGTTTTCATTTCGAAGCAAACTATTCAATAATTGCTGTCTGTTGATGTGTAAACAGTAGTGTGATTTTATTTTACCCAATTAAAATATTGAAATACACAATTGCTTGAGATATGATGGAGTGAAAATACTCAATTACTAATTCCTTATCTGGAGCCCTGTAATCCACTCGCTGAAGCCCGCGGATTATCTCCTCGTAGATACGGACGAACCGTGCACCCAAGTTCTACATATATATACTCAACAAAACTAGAAACGTCCCTGTTTTATAGCCGGTGTAGCTCTGTCTATGTATGTACCACATGTTCAAAGTACATGTATTTTAAACCGTGGCGATGTTCAGAATACGATCGTGTAGAGATTAGCCGATACACACGGTTTACATAGCGGCCAGTGACCGGAACGTTGATTTCCACTTTTTGCACGTGCACGCTATACTTGTCATCGATAAGGTGATTCAGTTCATGTCGTACCATTCATGCGATAGGGGCTATTCGGAAAATTAAAAAACTTTTTTAATTTTTCACTGTTTTCGATATGCCACGGCTTTCCGAAAACGAGCGAAATCAGGCAATTGGGATGCTTGCGGGTGGGATGGCCGCCAGGGCGGTCGCGCCTCGGTTTGGTTGCTGTCGGAAGACGATTGATCGTCTTGCAGCCCGGTACCAGCAGACTGGGGCTGTTCACGACCGGCAGCGACCTGGTAGGCCTCGTGTAACGACGGCTAGAGCCGATCGTTACATTACGTTGACGCACTTACGTCAACGTCGATTGGCAGTCACAGTCACTGCTAGGCGATACGGTGTCTCAGGGCAGACCATTCGCAACCGGTTACGTCGTAACGCCCAACCAATCCGGGCACGCCGCCCGTACACTGGTCAGATAATGACCCAACGTCACCGTGCTGCCAGACTGTTATGGGCGCGACGTCATCTGAACTGGAGAAGGGCTGACTGGAGCCGAGTTTTGTTCACCGATGAATCTCGGTTCACAGTTAGTCATGCTGACGGAAGATTACGGGTATACAGGCGTAAAAATGAAAGATTCACCGATTGTTGCATTGTTGAGAAGAACAGGTTTGGGGAGGGAGCGTAATGGTCTGGGGTGGGATCAACGGAAACCGGAAGACAGATTTGGTTGTTGTACAGGGCAACATCAATGCACAACGTTATGTTGCAGATGTGCTAAATGCACATGCCTTACCATTTATCCGTCAGCATGGTCCTGGTGTGACATTGATGCACGACAATGCCCGCCCTCACGTAGCCAGGGTCACCACTCAATACTTACAGCAAAACAACGTCGACGTCATGCCATGGCCCGCGGTCTCCCCGGATCTCAATCCCATTGAGCACATATGGGATGAGCTGGGCCGCAAAGCACGAGCTAACCATCAGATTGACAATGTTCGCGATCTTACACGGGCGTTACAACGGGAATGGAGGAATTTGCCCAACGCACTGGTATTGCGTTACGTCACGTCGATGCGGCGTAGGATCATTGCATGCATTCATGCAAATGGTGGCCACACTCGGTACTAACGAGATTTACTGAATTTGCCACATTACTTATTGAAATTCCATCTCTAAACATTAAGTAACACATTTCTGAGTTTTTGTGATTTTTGATTTTGACCCCTACCGCCCTTGGCCGGTTATCTCTTGAATATTTAACAAGATATCCAAATGCAATTTATTGGCTTTGATACAGAAATGAATGAACTTGTTTTTCCATTTTGATTTTTAAAAGTAACCCTTTTTGTTTTTGATGAATCTTTCCTTAAACATGGAGGGACGTTTCTAGTTTTGCTCAGTATACTATAGATACGGACGAACAGTGCACAACCGTCACCCAAGTTCTACATACTATATATACTACCCAATAGATACGGACGAACCGTGCACCCAACAGTACTACATATATACTAATAGATACGGACGAACCGTACAAGTACTACATATGAACTATAGATACGGACGAACCGTAGTTACTGATACTACTATATATACGGACGAACCGTGCACTGCACCCAAGTACTACATATATACTATAGATATTACGACGAACCGTGCACCCAAGTACTACATATATACTATAGATACGGACGAACCGTGCACCCAAGTACTACATATATACTATAGATACGGACGAACCGTGCACCCAAGTACTACATATATACTATAGATACGGGACGAACCGTGCACCCAAGTTCTCACATATATACTATAGATACGACGAACCGAAGTCCACCCAGTTATTATACTATAGATACGGACGAACCGTGATCCCAATACTACATATACTATAGATACGGACGAACCGTGCACCCAAGTTCTACTATATCTATAGATACGGACGAACCGTGCACAATACTACATATACTATATATACGGATACGTGATCCCAAGTTTACTATATACTATAGATACGGAACAACCTGCACAAGTTCTACATATATACTATAGATACGGACGAACCGAGCACCCACAGTACTACAATTATATACTATAGATACGGACGAACCGTGCACCCTAGTTTCTACATATATACTATAGATACGACGTGCAACACTCAGTCTACATATATACTATAGATACGGACGAACCGTGCAGTTACATATACTATATATACGACGAACCGTGCACCCAATTCTACATATATAGATACGGACGAACCGTGCTCCCAAGTTCTATATACTATAGGATACGGACCGAACCGTGCACCCAAGTTACTACATATACTATAGATACGGACGAAACTCACCCAAGTACTATATATACTATAGATACGGACGAACCGTGCACCCAAGTTTACTATATACTATATATACTTTATATATACGGACGAACCGTGCACCCAAGTACTACATATATACTATAGATACGGACGAACCGTGCACCCAAGTACTACATATATACTATAGATACGGACGAACCGTGCACCCGTTAGTCTACATATATACTATAGATACGGACGAACCGTCCACCCAAGTTTCTACATATACTATAGATACGGACGAACCGTGCTCCCAAGTACTACATATATACTATAGATACGGACGAACCGTGCACCCAAGTTCTACATATCATTATACGGACGACCGTGATCCCAAGTTCTCATATATACTATAGATCGGAACGAAACCGTGCACCCAAGTTCTAACATATATACTATAGATACGGACGAACGTGCTCCCAAGTCTACTATATACTATATACGGACGAACCGTGCACCCAAGTTCTACATATATACTATAGATACGGAACGAACCGTGCACCCAAGTTACTACATATACTATAGTTACGGACGACGTACTCCCAAAGTACTACATATATACTAGACGGTTCGAACAGTGCACCCAAGTTTCTACATATATACTATAGATACGGACGAACCGTGCACCCAAGTTCTACATATATACTATATATACGGACGAACCGTGCACCAAGTTTCCGAGTTCTACATACTATACTATAGATACGGACGACCGTGCACCCAAGTTCTACATATATACTATAGATACGGACGAACCGTGCACCCAAGTCTACCCATACTACAAGTATATACTATAGATACGACGAACCGTGCACCAAGTTCTACATATATACTATAGATACGGACGAACCGTGCACCCAAGTACTACATATATATAGATACGGACGAACCAGTGCACCCAAGTTCTCATATTTACTATATATACGTACGAACCTGCACACAAGGTACTACATATATACTATATATACGGAACCGAACCGTGCACCCAAGTTCTACATATATACTATAGATACGGACGAACCGTGCACACCAAGTTCTACATTATATAATATATATACCGGACGAACCGTGCACCCAAGTTTCTACATAAATACTGGAGAATTTACGACAAACCGTGCTCCAATTCTACATATTACTATATATACGGAAGAAAACCTGCACCAAGGTTCTACATACTGTAATATACCTATAGATACGGACGAACTCCCGTGCTCCCAAAGTTACTACATTATATACAATTAGATACGGACGAACCGTCACCCAAAGTACTACATATATCTATAGGAATACGGAAACCGGAACAGTGCAACCAACAAATTCACATATATAATAATATACGGACGAACCGTGGCACCCAAGGTACACATATATACTATAGATAACGGACGAACCGAGCACCCAAGTTCTACCTGAGATACCTATAGATACGGACGAACCGGAGCACCCCGAAGTTACTACATTATACTATAGATACGGAACCCGAAACCGTGCAACCCAAGTTCTTACATTTTTATAAACTTAGATAAACGGACGAAACGTGCACCCAAGGTACTACAAATATACTATAGAATAATAACCGGACGAACCGTGCACCCAATTCTACAAATATACAATATATACGGACGAACCGTTGCAACCCAAGTACTACATATTACTATAGATACCGACGAACCGTGCACCCAAGTTCTACGATATCTACTATAGGATACGGAACCGAACCGTGCTCCGCCAATACCTAACATTATAAACTATAGATTAACGACGAACCGTGCACCCAAGGTACTACATATATACTATAGATACGGACGAACCGTGCTCCCAATTCAACATATCTACTATAAATAACGGAGGTGGGGGGGCGAACATGCAACCCAATACTACATATAAACTCTATGATACGGAGCGAACCGGTCACCCAAGGTTCTACATATATACTATAGAATACCGGACCGACACCGGCACCCAAGTTTCTACATAATAACATAGATACGGACCGAACCGTTGCAAACCCAAGTCTACAAATAAAACTATAGAAACGGACGAACCGTGCACGCCCAAGTTCTACATATAAACTTATAGATACGGACGAAGAACCGTGCACCCCAAGTTTCCCTAACAATATACTATAGATTACGGACGAACCGTGCACCCAAGTACTTTACCATAATACTATATATACGGGACGAACCGAGCACCCAAGTTCTACATATATACTATAGGATACGGAACGAACCGTGCACCAAGTAAACCTAACAAATATACTATATGATTTACGAGACGAACCGTGAACATCCCAAGTTACTACATATATACTATATATACGGACGAAACCGTGCCCCCAAGTACCCCTAACATATAAAACTATACTATAGATTACCGGGACCGAAACCGTGCACCCAAGTTCTACATATATACAAAGATTACGGACGAACCGTGCAACCCAAGTACTCACATATATACCTATATATACGGACAACCGTGCACCCAAAAGTACAACATATATACTATAGATTACGTACGAACCGTGCTCCCAAGTTCTACATATATACGATATATACGACGAACCTGCAACCCCCCCCCAAGTACTTACATATATACTCATAGAATACGGACGAACCGTGCACCCCAATTTCCTACAAATATACTATAGATTAAATACGGACGAACCGTTGCACACCAAGTTCTACATATATAATATAGATACGGACGAACCGTGCACCCAAGTTCTACATATATACTAAGATAACGGACGAACGCGTGCACCAAGTTCTACAATATACTATAGATACGGACGAACCGTGCACCCAAGTAACTACAAATATACTCATATATACGGACTAACCGTGCTCCCAGTTCTACATACCTACTATATAGAACGGACGAACCGTGCCCCCAAGTACTACATATAAACTATAGATTACGACGAACCGTGCACCCAAGTTTCTACTATAAACACTATAGATCGGACTAACCGGCACCCAAGTCTACATAGATACTATAGATACGGACGAACCGTGCACCCAATTTCACATATATACCTATAAGATAGGACGAACCGTGGCACCCAGTTCTACAATATATACTATACGAAAACGGACGAACCGTGCACCCAAGTTACCTACATATATACTATAGATACGGACGAAACCGTGCACCCAAAGTTCTACATATAAACTATAGATAACGGACGAACCGTCTCCCAAGTTCTACATTAGTATACTATATTACGGACGAACCGTGCTCCACCAATTCTACATATAAACTATAATAATACGACGAACCCGTGCACCCAAGTTTCTACATATATTACTATAGATAACGGACGAACCTGCTCCCAATTTTCTACATAAATACTATAGAAACGGACGAACCGTGCACCCAAGTTCTACATAATATACAATAGAAATACGACGAACGTGCACCCAAGTTCAACATACTGTATGTACTATAGATACGGAACGAACCATGCACCCAAGTACTACGATAAACGGCTAACGATACGGACGAACCGTGCACCCAAGTACTACATATACTAAATACCCGATAAACGGACGGAACGTGCCCCACCCAAGTACTACATATATACTAAATAGATACGGACGAACCGCTACACCCAAGTTCTACATATATACTATAGATACGGACGAACCGTGCACCCCAAGACATATATAAAACTAAATAGTTACGGACGAACCGAGCACCCAAGTACTACATATATACTATAGATACGATCGGAACGTGCACAGTGCTACAATACTGATATAATTGACGACGTGCACATATACTACTATATATAACCCCAATTAGATACGGACTGAACCGTGCACAAGTCTACATATATACTTATAGATACGACGAAACGAGCCACAGACTACAAATATACTAGATACGATACGGACGTGCTCCCAGTCTACCCAATATACTATATACGGAGAATGTACAGTGGCACCAAGTCTACATACATATACTATAGATACGGACAACGCGTGCACAAGTCTTTACATATACTAGATAACGACCGAACCGTGACCCATCTACATATTATACTATAGATACGGACGAAACAGTGCACCCAGTACTACTATATATACTATAAAGATACGTACGACGGACAACCAAGTACTACATACATATTACTATATACGACACGTGCACCCAACGTACCCAACATACTATCAGAATACGACGAAACCGTGCACAAGGTCCCTTACATATATACTATAGATAACGGACGAACCGTCGCTCAAGTTATACATATTTATACTATAGCTACGACGAACGTGCACAAGTCTCTATAATACTGATAGATAACGGACGAACCGTGCTCCCAAGTACTACCCAATATATACTATATACGGACGAACCGTGCACCCAAGAACTACATATATACTATAGAATACGGACGAACCGTGCACCCAAGTTCTACCATATATACTATAGATACGGACGAACCGTGCACAAGATCTACAATATATATTACTATACGGACAACCGGCACCCAAGTTTCTACATATATACTATAGATACGGACGAACCGTCACCCAAGTACTACATATATACTAATATAAATCGGACGAACCGTGCACCCAAGTACTACATATATACTATAGATACGGACGAACGGTGCACCCAAGAACTACATATAATACCCTTATAGATACGGACGAACCGGCTCCCAAGTATACCCCAATATATACTATAGGATACCCGGACGACGTGCAACCAGTTCTTACTATTTATCCCGTCAACACAGTGCGTATGTGCCGTGAAACACGGTGCCGTGAAACATTCTTGATATCCAGTCAATACTATTTTTGCATTTTACAGCCATTTGTAGGTGTTGACGGGATAAATAAAATAGTAGGTTAGTGCCGTGAATGGAAATATCTGGCGCGGCACGGAAACGGGATGTGCTCGGCAGAGCCTCGCCCATCCCGTTTCCTGAGCCTTGCCAGATATTTTTTCCCATTCACGGCACTAACCTACTATTCTCTATATATTGTGCAGATGTGTAGGCGGATGCGTGTCTAGATGAGCACAGCGAGCACGGCTATACACAGGACCAGTAGACAAAATACAGCCTTCGTATTTACTCTGGAACAAAAACACACCAAAATAATGCTAATACTATGTTTTTATCACATGAAAACCTTGTTATGACGTGCTGTAACCCATTTCATAAGTGATTTATCCCGCCTATGTGCTGTGAAACAAGGTGCCGTGAAACATAATTATTTGATATCCTGTCAGTACGACCTAATCCCAATGCATACGCGTCATTCGTGTTGGTGACTACTTTTACCAGTATACTTCTTGAGTTGACTGAATAGTCTGATGGAAATGGAACTGTTTACAGTGCGAGAGTTAAATTTGGCAAATAAAAAAATCGGATATCGCCGGAAAATAAAATTAAGTTCATGCCATTTTCTCGATGCCAAATCAATTTCCATTACGACCCTCAATTTCCAATTGCGTTTGCCCTCTACCCATTCCGTGCGTCATTCAGACTAGCTACAATAATTCGCCTCCGATATGTTCTACAATTTGACCCATTCACAAAATGTGAGCAACCGAAGTCCATACCCAAACCTGTTGCATGTAGGTCAACATGTAGTAAACTGTATATTGTATACCTTTAAGCAAATACTATTTGATGTAGAACTAGTAAATTGCCAAATATAATAGAACAGTGAACTCATTTTCCCATCGAATCCATCTTTTCGTCAACATTAAACATAACGAAATGAAGCTTTCAAATTTACAAGATATACATGTACATGTAAATGTCAGATAAACACATTGACACAGTAAAATAACCTATTTCTGCATATGTATTTTCTTTATTAATAATTTATTGATACAGCTTTGACAGTTTTATATCGCTAACATTCCAAACACACAGGATAACCGATTGCATGTGTTACATTAAAGTCTATAAATATATGGGGTTAAATTGCTACCCTCGCGAGAAGTATGGAGCGGGAGCGAGGTAAGGAAATAAACAAAATGGTGTTTGTGTTGTTGATTTTTATTCTGGACAGATCGCAATCGTTGCAGAATCTGCCCCAAATGGAAATGGATGGGTCTGGTGAATTTTGAGAGAGTATTTCGTTGAAAAGAAGCTGTAATTTCACATTGTCGGTGACAAAATATAAAGTATCAACAGAACATTCATCTTTTGAACCTGCCTGAAGTACACGTTTTAATGGTTAATACGGAATGTATGGTCGCCATTCTACATGTAAATAGGATTAAATCGTAAAGCTGCCATCTTGTTGTTTTTTTTCATTTCCATGATTCACGAACGATGAAAGGACAGAAACAAAATCGTTGTAACATTTTAAGATTATTCTGGAAATATTTCGATGAGTAAAGTTCTTAAAGTCTAAAACAATTATTGATTAAGAATTCTGATTTGCCTGGTTTGACCCTCAGGTACGTTTTTATCTTTGGCTCTTTTGTTACCTGGTAGTTGAATTGGGTTATTGCCCATTATAAAAGTAGTAAAATTATTACTGATCCTACTGCTTTTGGTAGGGGCCAAATGATTCTGGTGTGGCGAGGACCTGACATCAGATCAGGATTATTCTGATTTCAGGGCTGAATATTATTTTTTTTTTATTGTAAATATTCAGTTCTGATTTTGGGATATCTGTTACACATATCTGGCTCGGCACGGAAACAAGATGAGCTCGGCAAACCTCACTCATCCAGTTTCCTAAGCCTCGCCAGATATTTTTTCCCATTCACGGCACCTGTAATAACACCTGTAACGAATTTGATTGGATAGCCGCATCACCCTAATTACGTATTCGTATTTTGCGCTAACGTTATGCCAAACGAACAAAATTAAGACGTTCCAAATGACCTCTCTAATGACGCGACAAAGTAACGTTGTTTTGACATTAACGTCATCATGTCCCAAACGTCATTAGCAGCGTCGGTACTAAGTACAATTACTGCAATTGTTAGAACAAGGTGCATGATCACGTGGTTGCAACAACAACAACAATGGCTGAATGTGTTGAAAGCGCGCCCACTCCAAAGTAAGTATTATTTGATATTTTCCTTAATAGGCAACGGATTTTGATGACACATGGCGCAGCAAACGCATCTTCGTGAGCTGCATTTGGTGGTTCCGGGAGTTCGGCACATACTTATGTCGTTTTTGCGAAGAAACGATTTCGGTAGACACGAACATCGATTATTCGCAAAAACGACAGAAGTTTGGGCCAAAGTAACGAGCTCACCAAATGCAGCTTAACAAGATGCGTTGGTTTGATGCGCCATATTTCAGCAAAATCCGTTACATAATGATGACAAAATAAAAGAATAAGTACTTTGAATCGGAGGGATTCTGTAAGTTTCAGTACTTGTTGTTCTTTTAACCACGTGATCATACAGCTTGTAGAACGGGCTCACGTATAGTAATATGAAGTGCTTACAACGAGAGGGATCCTATAATATAACATACATTGTATTCATAACAGTGTTATTGCTAGTATGAAATCTACTCCCGAATATGCGACGATTCTCTGTAGTTATACCCAGATGATACAGCGCCCTCTGTGGTTTTCCAGCGCCGCCTGGTGGTCTCCGGATATATCCTGCAAGGACGGAAATTGTCGACTATTATACAAATCAAGTATTATATTATACAAACAAAGCGAGACTTCCAAGAGTTATCAGCCTTACAAGTAATATCCGCCATAATTCTATGTGACTTGATGCTTGCGTGCTGATGACATTACAACTTATATTCATGTTATTTCATTCGTCATTTGTATGTATTACATTTGAAATCTGCTTGTTGTAATTGTATTTGTCTTTCTTACATGTCCATTCTGCTGATTGCTTTGTTAATTCGTCTTCTTTCTTCTTATTCTTTTATAGTAATTGCAAGCAGTCGTTTACCGACTATTATGGCAATGCGTGGGGGTTAGTACAGTAAATGCCATGCCACCAAAGCTACTCAATCCACCTTGGTGGACATGGCAAGAGATAAGATTGTGCAGTCCTAAAAATGATATGCAAGAACTAATTAAAAGCCTATAATGCACCTGTACAATATGTATAGCGAGAAATGTGATATTAATGGTTAAAAGATAAAAGCAGAGTGTCAACTTATGGGAGTGACAGTGCAGCCAGCGCTGACTTAAATCCTAAGATCGTGTCAGCACTGACTACATTGGTAGGGAGTGTATTCCACACAATGACGGTTCGTGGGAAAAATGAGTATTTATGGTAGTCGACTAAAATTGTAGGAATTTGATAGGCAAATTGGTGATAGTGTCTGGATTGTCTGGTGTGTGGAGTTAAGTACAAATTTGGGGATATATCGACGTGATTGTGAACAATTTTGTAAAAAAGTGAGAGGCGGTTATTTTGCCGTCTAGACTGTAATGACTTCCACTGTAAGTCCGACATTATGTTAGTGACCGTGCCCGGGCTTTTGTCATAATTGTTAGTGACAAACCTCGCTGCACGTCGCTGTACTTTCTCTAGCTTTTGGGTATCTTTCTGGGTATATGGATCCCAGGCCGATGAGCTGTATTCTAATGTCGGCCTGACAATGGAAGTATAGGCAGCTTGTTTAGTTTCTGGCTTGGCTGAGTGTAGGTTTCGTTTCAGAAAACCCAGAGATTGGCTGGCTTTACCTGTTATTTTGTTAATATGGGGAGACCAAGATAAATCTGATGTTAACTCCACACCCAAATAGGTAGCTTGCTTGACTGTTGATAGAGGTTGATTTTGGAGGTAGTATGTGGTCTTAGAGACATTTCTGGACCTTGACACATTATGTGGCATTTATCAATGTTGAAGGACATTCTCCATTTCCGCTCCCATAATGATAACTTGTCCAAATCTTCCTGAAGCTGTGCACTGTCCGACTGGGATTTAATTTGTCTGTAAACCACACAGTCATCAGTAAATAGTCTGACATTTGAGCTGATAGCTTCAGGTAGGTCATTTATGTAGAGCAGAAACAGAAGAGGTCCCAAAACTGATCCCTGAGGAACGCCTGACTGTACATCTGCTTTTGTGGAGATTGCACCATCTACTACCACCTGTTGAGTCCGGTTACTAAGAAAAGCTTTTATCCACTGGTTCCCGTGCCCCCGTATGCCATAATATGATGCCTTGTGCAATAGTCTGTCATGATCGACAACATCAAATGCCTTGCTGAAATCCATAATTGCTATGTCAACCTGGCCTTTCTGTATGTGCTGCACAAGATCATTAACAAACAATACAAGCTGGGTTTCGCATGAACGGCGGGCACGGAAACCGTGTTGGTTGTCTACAAGAATTTTATATTTATCCAAATGTTCAAAAATGTTGCTAACTACTATTTGTTCGAGTAGTTTGCATGCAATACATGTCAGAGAGACCGGCCTATAGTTACTTGCTTTGAATTTTTCGCCCTTTTTGAAAATAGAAGTCACATATGCCTGATTCCATTCTGCTGGCACTACACCGCTATCCAATGATTTATTAAATAAAATCATAAAAATTTGCGCAATCTCTGAGGCGCATTCTTTGAGCAGTCTAGGTTTAATGGCATCAGGGCCGGCCGCTTTATGGGGTTTAAGGTTCATGCGCAGTTTTTTGACGCCGTTCTCTGTGACATGTATCTTGGTCATATCCGGGTATGTGCTTGGGCCGAGGTCTGGTAGGGGCGAGTTATCTTTCCGAGTAAAAACCGATGAAAATTGTCTATTTAATATTTCAGACTTATCGTTAGATTCAGACATTAGAATGCCATCATCTCTAAGAGGTGCCACACCACACGAATCATTTTTTAAACTTCTAATAAAACCCCAAAACTTCTTTGTTGTGCCATGTTTTTGTTCAGTTGTGTCACAAATAATATTATTCATGTAGTCCCAGTAACCCTTTCTTGTCTTTTTTTTAATCATAGTCTTGATTTTCCGTAATTTTTCATGTTGGCTTACATTTTTACTTTTTTTTGCCTTACTGTAAAGTCTGTCTCTTTTTTTCATCAGTTTTTTTATATCGTAACTCAGCCAAGGAAGGTGTTGCTTGCCGGTGACAGTTTTGGTTGGGATATGTTTAGAAACATTTTCGTCCACCATAGTTTTGAACTCATCCCACAAATCCTGAACACTTAAAGTTTGAAGTTGAGTTTGGATGCTGATACCATATGCAGTAATACCTTCCTTGATTTTAATCCAGTCTGCTTTGTCAAAAAGGAGTATATTTCTTGTGGATTTTGTGTTGATTCTTGCATTTGAGGTAATGTCAATAAAGGGAATACAATGGTCGCTAAAGCCGGGTATCACTTTTACATTTTCAATTAAAGTTGAGTTTGTAGTAAACATTAGGTCTAAACAATTGCTAGAGGTGTCAGTAGTACGTATAGGTTCGTGGATGAGTGGGGTCAGACCTAAACTATCAGCAAAGTCTAGCAGTTTACAACTTTCTTTGTTATGAGAGGCTCCAGGATTTACTGTTCGAGTTTGCCAATCAATATCTCCCAGATTGAAGTCGCCTCCAATCAGGGTGGTACTGTTTGGTACATCAATAAGTGACATGGTTCTCTGTAGCTCGTCAATGCATATAAAGTCACGATCAGGCCTGTATGTGCTACAAACATGAAGGTCTTTTTTGCCTTTCTGTTTAACTTCCACCCAGAGCAACTCAGAATCTGATTTAAGCTCAGCAGGCGAGTGACTGCTGAACTTCTTCGACACCAGGACAAAAACCCCACCACCAGTTTTACGTTTGCGGTCATTTCTAAAGACATTATAATCAGATGGAAACACTTCAGCATTTTTTATTTTAGGTTTGAGCCAGGACTCAGTCCCAAGAACTATGTCAGGTTTAACAGCCGAAATCATTGCTAGAAATCCAAGGTTTTTCTTTTTCACTGATTGACAATTTACCGTAATGATCTTTAAATGTTGTTAGTTTTGTTTACGAGGTGCTTTTGTCCGGCGACTCCTGTGGCTAGCATTGGGTGACGTACTTGATAGATTTGTATTTCGAGCTGGGGTGCTCGCATGCAATGGACGGTGATCTGATGATGGAGACTGAGCTATTGAGTTATCCGAGGAGTCAAATGAAATGGATGCATTTGTGTCAACAATAGAGGAGTTTTCAAAAAGGTAAGAAGTGAAATTTGGCATTCCACAATGTGTGCACTGCCATAATTCATCAGGGTGCTCGGAGTAAAATTGGTAGTTGAGTGTGCTCATCCCCTGGCATTGTGCATGGAACCATGTGCTACACTCTTCACAAAAAATACCTCGGTCAGGGTGCCACTTTACATTACAATTATTGATACGTCCTTATTCGTGTCCCTGTTTTATTGCACTAAGCATTTGCAATAGAAAGTAAGAACAAAGCACTTAGCACTTTGAATAAGGCCGAAAGCAGTAAGGACAAAGCCGCAGGAAATTAGCATGAAGCTACAGTCCGAAAGCGGAAGGCCGCAATCAGAAAGCATCAATCTACACGCAGAATGAAGCAAGCAATATATGGGTTAGTAGTGCGTCATTATGACGTCAGATGGCACTTCTGTCCGCTCAACTAATTCTCCCTCTAATAAATTATAGTCCGACATCTGATTGGCTGTTCAAGTCACACCTCCAATGCCGATGTTGATGTAAGATTTCACCCACAAATTATCACAGCATAGGTTAGAAGACACCAAATAATGTTACTATATACTTTAACCGAATCCCATCCAATAAGGCCAGTCTCTCCTACTTTCACTATTCGTATGGATGTTGTGGGACCTACTTGTACATGACCTGCAGCCGGTCTGTACTGGTTCTGCATGAATTAAACAATAGGTTCACTTATTCCTAAGAAAGAAAAATCCAACCTGGTCATGTCCTCCAATATTGTTTACATTTGTTATTGGCCACGGAAAGTCTGTTTACATCACATGACCAACACCCCCATATGTACCTCAAGTTAAACTGGGTAGTAATGGATCAAGATTTCCAAGCAAACTGTGACCTCAAAACACCCGCACGATTTTGTTCATACTGGACTACTATTACCCCCTTGACGATGTCGCACAATTTATTATTCTCTAATCTATATTAACTAAATTGTATACGTCTCTAAAACACTAACCCGTTACAACATATTTTGCTATTCTCTGCTACTTTCATTTTTCTTATGGATGTTGTGAGACCCATTTTCCAATAACCTGCACTTATTCTGCTCTGGATCTTGACTAATTAAAATATAGATTTAATTATTGTTGAAGCTGGGGTCCCATCTAGTAGGTACACATTTTTCTTTATGGAAATGAAATAAGTGTATAATTGCAACTAGTCCACCACTTTTAAAAAATACGAGTGCCAGCTACACAGATATAATTATTTAGTAATCTCTAATGTACTCATAGAGACTCGCGGTGGTATCAAGCTAGTTCCATGTGCAAATGATGCAGTATTTTTAAATTATTTATATCAACTAAATGCTGAATAAATATTTGTATCGGCATATCATAAAGTATGATATTGCACATCAAAAAATAAATAAATGGAATAAATAGTTGCTTCCGTTATCATTTTAAGGAAACACGGTTATCGCCCCTGATATCAAACTGGCATTTCGCGTTTGATATAAAAAGTATAATAATTGTCAATTAGTACGTCTGGTAATGATGGTAAATCAATGTTCATTTTGCCAGAAAAATGTCAGATTGAAAGAATAAAGAAAAACTTGTCTCCCTATATTATAACCTGGCATGTAGCACTCTTAGGTTTAAGGTTAGAGAAATTGACACGAGATGTATGGGCGGATTCAGATGGGGCGGACCCGTCGCGACCGTCGCGAACCCCCCCACCCCCCCCCCCCCCCCTAAATTCGCCGAGTAAATATTTTTTACAAGTTATAAGGCACGTTTCTATGTTCGCGTTGTGAATTTATTGTTTATTGGGGGGTGAAGCCAAAAAATAAACTCGGAGTAGCAGCAGCAGCAGCAGCAGCAGCAGCATCTGACCGCATCCACAACAACAACAACCTGGACTACAATCCTACGTTCGTTCGATAATATAGTCAAGTATTGCAAAATAGTTGCGCCCCCCCCCCCCCCCTAACCCGAAATCCTGGATCCGCGCCTGACATGACGAGGTTGGTCCCACAACATCCATACGAATAGTGAAAGTAGGAAAGACTGGCTGGGATTCGGTTAAATTATACAGTAAAACTATTTGGTGTCTTTTAACATAAACATGGCCAACAGAAAAGGCGGCACCTATCTACATCAACACCGTTAGGGACATGGAACCAATTTAGAGAGCAACGCATTGTAGGACAGGTACCAGCATATTACATACTTTTAGGGAGACCTATTTTAAGTTTTAGCAGCGCACCTAACGTCATACTGTTGCAATTGTTGTTGTTGTTGTCAATTGCTTAACGAGCATAGCAAAACAGCGATGCAATAATCAATAATGGAACTCAGGATGTCACTACCAGTTAAACATCAAGCTACTTAGAATGTAATCAACACACAACGCATTGAAACAGTACGAATGAATAAAGCATCACCCCACATACATAGAAATGTAATAAGACGTACAGAACTTAGAATGTCATCAGCCAGCAAGCATTAAGCCACATATTATTGTAATAAGACAGATAGAACTTAAAATGTCATCAGCCAGCAAGCATCAAGCCACATATAATTGTAATAAGACGGATAGAACTTAAAATGTCATCAGCCAGCTAGCATCAAGCCAAATATAATTTTCTGTTGCAGTGCTGTGTCCTAATTGTTCTCAAACGTACATAAACACCGAGTCGTTCCTAGGGCTGAGTGTATCTATTAAAAATGTAAGTTTATAAGCTATAGCATATACAAAAAAATAGAGGATCTAACATGAGTGATGGTTCATTACGATTTTTATCAAAGTGGAAATATTATTCCCATTGTCAATTACCCCACATTTTCAGACACAAAGCAATCGTTCTCAAATGATTTAGTATATAAAAATATGCCCTTGTACCAAATAAAAAAATACAC
This sequence comes from Conchocele bisecta, assembly GCA_029237695.1. Lineage (NCBI taxonomy): Eukaryota > Metazoa > Mollusca > Bivalvia > Lucinida > Thyasiridae > Conchocele > Conchocele bisecta. The sequence continues at coordinate 47,391,886 of CM055279.1, read as the reverse complement.
TGTGCACCACCGCCCACTGTGCACCACTGGAATGACAACTCTCAAATTAAATCTGGCTGCAGGGGTATACAATGCGGTCGTGGACGACTGTCGTTCTAGTTGGCAATTGTATTATTCTACGATGTAACTGAAATGTGATTTCAGACAAGTACTGTCAACCAGGCCTTGGAAAACTTCTTTGCGCCAGTAGAGCACAAGGGATTCCATTGCAGAAGGTATATATAAGGCTCAACCGAATATATTTTATATTCTAAGGCACTAACCATGTATTTACTATATACAAGTGTACACTCAGTGGCCAATGACGAGTTCTTAAAGTTGAAAATCCCATAGACTTGCATGCATTTATAACTTTTCTGTTTAACTTGCTACTTTGTACGGTTTCACATATTGTGATAAAATATTGTCAGATGATGCACATGTGGTGTATGATTATTTAGCAATTTACTTGAACTAAATCAACTAAATCAGTTATATACAGATGAGTATGTTTAAACTGTGGGCAAACATTCTGAAAATGCATAAATTTCCAATTGGTGTCATTGGTGACATTTCCAAAGAAGTGACATAAAATAATGATGTCAATTGGCTATCCATCTGTATGTGACCTAGCTGTGGAACGGACATAAAACACCACTTAAATCAAATCAAATTGATTGGCCATGTCTTTGGAACAACAAGAGATATTAAAGTATGCCAAGCTGTAAAATTCAATAATTGTCATTGTAGCTGTATAAAAAATAGATGAGAAACAGCTGTATAAATTCAGTAAAATACATGTAGCCAGTTATACAAAAACGTTGGATTCACATGTAAGTCTTTTTTGTCAATCATGATTTTCAACTTTTGGAAACTTGTCATTGGCCACTGAGTGTATCTATACTGAACAGTTATATTTAGCAAAATAACGGTCAATTTTATTACAAAACTAGTGTCGATACCCATGCTAAATATATATATATATATTCTTAATTTCGGTCTAGATTTAACTTCAAATGAGGGGATCTGCTACATGTAACGATGCTATGTCTTGTTATCCCCTCGCCAATAGCGAAGGGGATATAGCGATGATCCATGTTAGTGCGTCCGTCAGTGCATCCGTGCGTCTGTCCGTCCGTCCATGCATCCGTAACACATTTTGTAATAACTTTCAAACCGCTTGACCGATTTAGAAAATATTTGGCCACATTGTGTGTCTGGACTGCAGCAGCCTCCCCAAACACGACCAACGCGCAAAACCGCAAGGTCAAGGTCACTTTTTTAATACTTTGTTATTTTTCCCTCGCCATTTGCGTTTAGCAAATGCGTTTAGCTCCGATTTCTTCGCAATAACTTAATAACTTAATAACCGAATTAACAATTTTCATAATATTTGGCCACAACATGTGTCAGCCCATCACGCTTTGACCCACACACGGTCCATACCCAAAAACCCAAGGTCAAGGCCGGGGGGGGGGCGGGGAACTCATTTTTATTTTTATTATCAAGGCTGCCACGAGATTAGCTTAGTGATAACGATGCCCTTGTTACTTATTCATATCAAACTGACTATGCCTTTACGAAAACACGGCCTTCGTGGCTTTGCCTCGTTTCTTGGTTCAGTTGCATCAAAGATGTAACAGCACAGGGGAAAGTAGTCCTACTGACACTGCCAAAAGTTATGGCTGTGCACTTGAAACGGTGAGCATTATGTGACCATAGGCCTCTGAAATTCAGCATTTCCAGTGCATCCCCCTTCCCAACCCACTTCTATAACATAGTATAAAGATAGGCTTTATAGCTCACTATTCATGGGGGGTGTAAATTCTGACAGAGTTTCATGTTACTATGTGAAAGTACTTCGCTTACTTGTGTTAATTATAGTCGACATAAAATAAAATGTTTTATCAATGTTGTGTCGACATAATTATCATATTTTATCTCAACATGTCTACATGCTATGTTACTTTATTTAAACATGTTGATATAACATGATGTTTATCACAAAATGTCAACATACCAAGTTACCAGCATAATTTGTCTGAACATATTGGCATAACATGATGCTTTTACTATCATAATCACTAATTTATGAAATTTATAAATAAAGAGTTTCCATACTCGCAATTGGGATGATTTAGATTCTGCTCAGATACAAATAAATTCACGTCTGTGCGGACTGTTTGCCACGTGACTCATTCATATTGATATACTGATGACAATACACAGTAGGTGATGTGTTTGTTAGATTATTATCTCACCTGTTCCCTATAGCATTTATTTGGATAATATTACTGCAGCAGTGAATGCTGATCGAATAATAGTAGCATGACAGTGCTCACATGAACATAAGTGATTGTATACCCAGAATTTAGTATGAGCTTTAATAACTCTTTCAACCTATTAAAGTAACTTGATCGTATATTTCACTTTCAAATTCTAACCATCTATTCAAAATATTTTTTGGAAAAGTCCATTCATAAAAAGCGTTTATTTTGCATAAATTAGAAAATATTGAAAACAGCACAGAGCATGACGAGACGACTCATTACGAGCCAACTCGGCTGGATCTACATTTTTTGCAAACATATTAATATAGGGCTCTAGTGTTGAAAGGGTTGAGTTTGTGCTATCTAGAGACGTTAATATATACAATAATTTCAGCCCAATTTAATATTCGTGAAAATCGATTGCCTTCCAGTGCTATGCTAGTATTATATAATCGTGATTGCCAGTATGTCACACTGACCAATGGCCATGGGTAAGAGCCATCATGTTAGCAATAAGTCCTCTGGGTTTCTTGTTATTTTATTGCAATTAAATAAATGTTTAATAATACAGCTTTTCAAATAATGGAGCCAAAGACCGCAGACCGATGAAAATCGAAGAGGAAATCGGGCTAAGGGTCTTTGTAAAACCCGGAGAGTTATGCAACATTTTACTCTTACCAATTTGTGATATAAAGTGAGATGTAGGGAAAGTTGCTATTTGTAAAAGTGACATGTGTGTATATCGTCAATGAAATTGGCTACGAATTCCATGTCTACAACAATTAACTGTTGGCCTTACGATTCTTTATTACACATATATAGCAGTGTCAAGCTCAGGTGTTTATTATCCCCTCACAGATAGGCAAAAGGGGATATAGCATCAGTCTATGTGTACGTCTGTCCGTGCATCTGAGCATAACTTTTATTTTCTCTTTCAATCATTGACCGTCATTGAGAGAAGTGCCAATTTTAAATGTGCTGAAATAAAACAAAAAAGCTCCATTTTCAATTATTCTGTCAGGTTCTTGAGGACAAATTCCGGCTAATCGGTGTGGTTATGCACGACGGCATACAACAGGAGAACGGTCATTACCGCTGCTTTACACTGCATGGGATGCAGTGGTTCGAAATAGATGACATGAGAGTAAGTAGGTTTATAATTGTATCCCTCTGACGAAAGTCTTAACTATAGTACAGGAAATGTGACAACCCCACCATACATCACAGTCACAAAAGTATGTTAAGAAATGATTTACCCATTGTATGGTAGAAAATGGTATTGGTTCTTTACCTTTGACGAAGAAACAACTGAATTTGTGGTTATCGCTATACGAGGTTTGTGACTTTGTGATTTATGGTTCTTGAAATGGGTAAAAGAAAACACAATTTAATGGACATAACTTCAATAGATCACAGGAACCTTTGATCACAATTTGCCACAAAAAGTAGGTGACCGATTACAAATTTTGCCTAAGTCTATTGTCTGCATAATGCAAAGGTGATCCTA
>CM055279.1:47304018-47387630 GCA_029237695.1 Conchocele bisecta | reverse complement strand
TTTTTGGGGAAGGCGACTTTTTTGCTATTTATGAAAAACTACATACATTTATATATTTTTAAAATTTGAATGTGTTTAATTGCCAAAAGTTTGTCGGCAGCAGAACGTGGAACAGACAGTAGTGTAAAATGGTTCACGCCAAAAAATGCACCGGTTTCCTGACGAGAGGCCACTCAGCTGTATCTAAACCTATTAAAAAATTAAAACTCATTTTCATTTAGTAACCGGCGCAAAAACCTTGTGCTGGTTACTACACTAAACTGTGTTTATGCAGTTTCTTCTGAATGAGAATGTCAGAATTCCAGTACCTATTTCGTCGTGAAACACTAGAAACCTGGTTTGGCCCTCATGTACGTCTTTGGCTTTCTTGTATGTGAATGGGTGGTGGTCGGGCGAACGAGACGGCGTAAATTAACGGTAGGGGTTCCTCCTTATAGGAATCACGATTTGCCTTGTTTGGCCCTCAGGTACATTTTTATCTTTGGCTCTTTCGTTACCTGGGAGTTGAATTGGGTTATTGCCCATTATAAAAGTAGTAAGATTATTACTGATCCTACTGCTTTTGGGATGACAACTCTTGCGTAGCTAATTTTTTAGTTATCTCCCTTTTTTTGTTTCGCGCACTCTACAAACTGGACAATAATGCATGAAGACCCGTTTTCACGTGTGCTCTGTACACCTTACCTGTAGAGAGAACAATAGCCTTCTCCGGTTGAACAATAGTGACTTGGAGAACCATTCACCTGTGCGTGTGCTAGCATGTGCAAATGTCCAGATTTATACAGGTACATTACTATATTACATTTCCGTAAACTGTGTTGACAATATTGTGGCAATATGTGGACCTTATGCAGATATGATATGTAAATAAATATAGGACTATTAAAACAAATTCTGGGCTCCAGTAGCGAGTATTATTATTTTTAATTTTTAAACTTTTTTTTTCCATTTTCTTTTTCAAATTCTTTTTCAATTTTTGTCTAGTAGCATAAGGTCGTAAGTGCTATATACAGACTATTATCATATAATTAAACAATTATTGACGAGTGAGCCATAGAATATAATCTGATATTCTATGGCTCACTAGTCAATAATTGTATAATATGTTCGGGCCAGTGAAAATTGTTTTCGGGCCCAGGCTCGAGGTCAAGGCGGGACAAGGCGGGACAAGGCGAGGCATTTGATTCCGCGGAATTCTTGTTTACTTATCTCCCTTTGTTGTTTCATGCATTGATTTCGTGTCCGGAGCATAACTCGAACACCCTTTGGAATATGTTCATTAAACCTCACACATGCATAGACCACGACCCAAAGGTGTGTCGCGCGCAAGAATGACAACTCTTGCATTGTTAATTTTTTTTATTGATCTCCCTTTGTTGTTTCATGCACTGATTTCGTGTCCGGAGCATAACTCGAACACCCTTTGGAATATTTTTTATTAAACTTCACACATGCATAGAAGACGACCCGTCGCGCGCAAGAATGCATGTCGCGCGCAAGAATGACAACTCTTGCGTCGTTAATTTCTTAGTTATCTCCCTTTGTTGTTTCGTGCACTGATTTCGTGTCCGGAGCATAACTCGAACACCCTTTGGAATATTTTCATGAAACTTCACACATGCATAGACCACGACCCTAAAGGTGTGTCACGCAAGAATTACAACTCTTGCATCACTAATTTTTTAGTTATCTCCCTTTTTTTTTTCCGCTCACTGATTTTGTCTCCGGAGCATAACTCGAACACCATTTTTTCAAACTACTTGTGTATCTGGGGAGGGGGATACACATGCGCTTGTCGACAAGCGTCCATTTCTAGTCTAGCAAAGTATACTTTGAGGGAATAATCATTTATTTTTCCCAAAATGCATTATTTCATATAGAACTAACCACTGCATATATTTGATGATTAAAAGTATGTATAATTATTGTACTGAATTTATTACATTATCACAGCCAGTTTGGCTGTGATAATGTAATAAATTCAGTATAATGAAAATTATCCTTAAATTGAAAATTTCTCCCTCAAAGAATACTTTGCTAGATAAGTCAACTTTGCAATGTTGGTGAAATAGGCTACTGGATCTGCTGTGTCTGCACATGTTGGCTTTTTTGGCCTGTAGGGTTGAAAGGTTAAAATATATTTTCCCTCTGTGTGTGAAAATTCAAAATGTAAAATGTTTAACATGATAAAGTTTGTCTTGCTGTGTAGTGTTGGTTGCTGTGCCAAATTGTAATACATGGCGCATACTAGTGAACTTGACCCTTTCACCCTAAGTAACTGGAATGAAGTTTGATCTGTTAATTTTTCAACCAATCCAATCGTCACAAAATTATTTTCAGACCAGTCCATTTATGAAAAGGGGGTGTTTTTGTTCTCAAAAATATGAAAATTGCTTAATATAAAATGTGCAGCTCCTGATGAGACGGCGCGTCACGAGCCGGCTCATCTGGATCTACACTGTTTGCCAATACGACTATACAGGCCTGCAGTGTTGAAAGGGTTCAGGTTTCGGCTATATGTACTGTGTATGTATTGATGTTCTGGTCACAGGCATTCTGCGTGTTTTGGCTTTCATCGGTATAACTATACAGTTAAGCACCAGTATCTCGAAGTCGAAGGGAGCTCGTCTATATAGTCGAGATAGGACTAGGTTCGAGATAGCGATGAAGTGATATGGTCGAATATTTTCGCGAAAAATATGAAATCATTTTACCCATTACACCACGAGTAATCTCACAAATTAACTAATGACCAAAGGTAGTAAGATAATCAACATTACAAGGTGGCGTAATCACTCTCAGTGACTTGCGTAAATGACCAGCTTGATATGCTTAATGAATCGTGACAAACAATCAAATATATCCAGGTAGACTAATTAAGCAAACAACTTGAGGTAGGTGTGCATTTATTTTGTTTTGTTTTGTTTGATAATTTGTTTGGAAAATTAATGTCAATCAAATCGATCTTGGCAGCCAGGCACTTAAGCTATTTATCCAAGCGTTTATGTGATCGAGATAGCGAAGAGATTTTTAACGTATTTATATACGGAGGGGACAGAATGATTAGTTGAGATAGAGAACATATACGAGATATGGCATGGTCGAGATAGCCGAGGAAATGTATATTAAACAAATTAGGATATAATTCGGGACTGTAGTGAATCATCGAGATAGGGGATATCATCGAGATACTGATGTTCGAGATACTGGTACTCAACTGTATTTGAACAACAAGGCTTCTAGCTTTGGTCGGACACGACCTCGTATCATAACACATTTCTCAATTTCATTAACGCTAATGTAAACGTTTTGGCGGAAAGTACACCTGTTCATTTGCGAATTATTATTGTTATATTGCTGAAATAGTATAGTTAGCATTTAATTATGCAAAGAATATCAATGGATGGCAGGTGAGAGAATGCGATGGGTAATTTAACGATTGGTATTCATCTTTAACGGTAACCCGAACGGAGACTTGGTTTGGCCCTCAGGTACGTCTTTGACAGTTGAATCTGGTTATAGCCGTTATGCGAGTATTACGATTATTCGTAATTCTATTTTAGGGGAAGGGGTCAAGTGACTTTGGTGTGGTATGAACCTGGCACCAGGTCAGGTTATTCTAATTTCAGGGCTGGATACATTTTTTTTATGTAAATAATACGTTCTGATTGGCCCCTCCCAATGCAGCAGGTTGAATACCGTTGGTCCGGCCTTAAATGACCTTACATGTTGACAGGCCGTTAAACATCAACAGCAAATAAACACTAACTCATAATCTATATATCGGTTTCACATTTGTGGCTGGGCTTTTGGGATTTGTGACCAGTGAAGCTAAACTTCACTAAACTTCGTAGGACTAACATGTTCGTAAGTGCAAATTTAGGATCGTCTGAAAATTTCAATTGATGGATTTACTTTTATTGAACATAGGCTGCATATGCAGCCTATGCTCAATAAATGTAAATCCAATAATTGTTTACAAGAAGACAGTGTTAATGTCAAAGTCACAGACTCATAATTTTGGACTTACGAACATTTTAGTCGTACGAAGTTTAGTGAAACGGCCCCTGACATCTAATAGCACACTCCTATAGCAATACAGATCTAAATTTATACTGCAGGAGTGTGTATTTAGGGGTGAAGCGTATTCCGATAATCAGATTAGAATGCAATCGTTTTGTTGTCGGCAGTAAGCATACTTCATTGACTGAACCGCAATCAGCATAGGCCCTGATCAGACTGCGCTGATGCGCAGGCTGATCTGGGACTATGCAGATTGCGTTCATCACGGGGTACATTCAAATCAAATCGACTGTGAACAATAACAGTATACATTGTATATATCTATATCTGAATGCAGGGGTTCGGTAGTTATCCCCTCGCCGATAAGCAGGAGGGGATATACTTGTAGCGATAGTCCATGTATGTAACCTCTTTCATTCCTTGTTGGTGGTTTTCCGGGCGCACGCGACGGCATAAATCAATGGTAGGATTCCTCCTTATAGGAATCACGATTTGCCTGGTTTTGCCCTCGGGTACGTTTTTATCTTTGGCTCTTTTTGTTACCTGGGAGTTAACTTGGGTTATTGCCCATTACAAAAGTAGTAAGATTATTACTGATCCTACTGCTTTTGGGAAGGGCCAAGTGATTCTGGTGTGTCGAGGACCTGGCATCAGATCAGGATTATTCTGATTTCAGGGATGAATATATAATTTTTGTATTGTTTATAAAAAATTTATATGATTTTGGGATTTTCCCTCCATTTGTACATGTACTTGTACAGGTAATATATGGGATTTAGTACTAAACCCATTGACCCGGCCTTAAATGACCTTAACTGCTGATAGGCCGTTATACCCCAACAAACAAATAAAACTTTCATTCCTTAAAAACTATGAACCAATTCACCCATTTTTGTCGTGTCACTTTCGGACAGTGCTATATAGTTTTTGTTTGGTTAAAGTTTTTCGGTATACTATCAAAGCCTCGGTGGGCACAGGTGGAAGACTCGGACCTATGACACCAAAAAATGCCTATTAAAAAAAATCCACTTGGTTTTGCCAAGACCCACTTGGTTTCGTACAGTACCATCTTCTTCTCTAATAGAAGATGGTACTGTACGAGACCAAGTGTGTGGGGTAATGGGATTTCTTTTAATAGGCATTCTTTTGGTGTCATAGGTCCGAGTCTTCCACCTGTGTCGGTGGGCACGACATGCACCCGAAGGTGTTCTAAGGGAAGATTACTTACGATTTTCCCCAGTGACATTATTTAACATTATTATGCTAGTAATATTGCATATGATTAATACATGTATATTGTAATGCTAGATATGGGACAAGCCATGTTATTTTCTACGCAAGATTATGTGCGATATCTCCTGAAGAGTGCAGGACATAATCCCCCCCCACCGGACATAATCCCCCCCCATGTTTTTTGACACAGGAGGACAAAATCCCCCCCCCCCCCCCCGTCTAAAATGCAGGTAGGACAAAAATCCCCCCGTCTAAAATGCAGGTAGGACATAATCCCCACGTCCAAAATCACAGGTAGGACATAACCCCCCCCACCCGTGGAAATGCGGCCTAGGACATACCCCCCCCCCCCCGTCCGCAAAAACATGTGTAAATATGCGAGAGTGATTATGTAAATCCTGTATTTTAATATGATTGACGAGTGAACTCTATATAATAAATAACAAATCAGTATCTTTATTGGCACAACAAACACGAAACAAGCACATCAATAATTCAGCACAATATTAACCAAAGCACATATACTTCAATGGTTATGTTGAACACATTGACAACAATTATGATATGTTCGTTAAATGACATCAGAATTTTACAATATTTTCAGAGGAAATGTAACATTTTGTCAACTTTTGAAATCATTGACAGAAAATAGCACCGTAAATATTTTTCATGAACAAATAACATATCTTGTTAGGTACATGATCACATGGCTTGTTTCATTTGACAATTAATTGTACTTGCTGTATGTATTGACATACTGTCTTATTCAGAAGAGTAGATCTCATAACTGGTTTACCATGTACCCAGAGCTCCAGTTAAGATGCGTAATTTGACCAAATATTCGAGGTATTTTTCTTTGTTCTTCACCAAAAATGGCAAATTGGGAGTTCTTTAGAATCGTCTCAATGAGACGATTGTAAAGCACTCCCAACTTGCCATTTTTGGTGAAGAAATAACAAAATTCCCCCCAAAGGTGATCAAATTACGCACCTTAACTAGAGCTCTGCATGTACCCCTGTATTTGATTGTAATAAATATATCCATTATGACCTTTTGATTTTAACCCTTTCAACAATACACACCTCTAAAGTGGTGTTGAGCGGTTGATTGGGAGTATGTGAAGGATAACATTAACGATGATTTTCATCCTCACCGGAATCCCGATATCCCTGAGTTGACCCTCATGTATATGTTTGGCTTTCTGGTACGTGAGAGTTGAATCCGGTTATACCTATTAGTACTAGTTATTCTAATTTGTTGAAGTTTTGCTTTTTGCAAGTAATTTTTGTCTCACCCATGATAGCTGAAAGTAAGTCATAGCGGTCACAATTCCGTCGTCGGCGTTGTGGTCGTCGGATAAGTAAGAAAATATGGCTATCAGAAAAAAGGGCACATACACAACATAACTATAAGATATTGTTACATGGTTTCCGTTGTTTGCACATATAGCGCGTGCTGTTTGTATATGACTTTAGGCAATGCTCATTCCGGGGCCGCGCGTAGACCAAGTGCCTTCATGACGTCACTACGCGGAAATGCCTTCATGACGTCACTACTTCATGACGTTCATGACGTTCATGACGTTCATGACGTTCATGACGCGGCCCCGGAATATGAATACCGAAAATTATCTACGTGAATGGGACGATTTATAAAAGTACTGAAAATACTGAATATAATGCTCAAATTACATCAGTTTTTTGTTGTAAATGTAACAATAACGTTTGTGCAGGCCGCGGGTTCAAACAGTTCCCGAGGGCCACAGCAAACGTTTGCACACGGCTGGACATGATCAAACCTTATATTGTTTCAGTATTTATGCAATCTTTGTACATACACTCATGTTGCGGGAATTGGTTTAGAAGTACGGAGCCCCGCAGAGGACCTGGATTTTTTTATTAATTCGTTCCCACGAAATAACAATTCGTTCCCTCAATTTAACAATTCGTTCCCTCGAAATAAAAATTCGTTCCCACGATACAACAATTCGTTCCCTCGAATTAATAATTCGTTCCCACGAAATGACAATTCGTTCCCTCAATTTAACAATTCGTTCCCTCGAATCAACAATTCATTCCCACGAAATAACAATTCGTTCCCACGAATTAACAATTCGTTCCCATGGGAACGAATTGTTAGATTGAGGGAACGAATTGTTATTTCGTGCGAACTAATTAATTAAACAAAAATAATTCTACGTCCCCTGCGGGGCTCCGTATAGAAGATCCTGGTAGGGTATAGAAACATAAATGTTTGTAATGTTACTCGACTGTTCTCGTATATACCAACTCTTGAACTTGGCATATCCGTTTTTAACACATACACTGTTGAAATTCCGTAATTGTCGTCTGCTATTTCTTATATTTTTCATTTTTCTCGTCCAAAAATATGGGGAAATGATTCTGATGTGCTTTCAAACCATGCTTTATTGAGACCGAATACAAAATATAAAACATAATATAAAATAGCAGCAGGCGACAGTGTTTATTTCCGGGGGTCAAATGGTTAAGCACGTGATTATGGAATGGAAATGGAAATTCTCAAAGCTGTGGTCCACCCCTAATCGTGAGAATTGTTTGTTTTAATAACAGAATTCGTGTCGTCTCCAAATTCATGGAAGTGTCGAGTTACCCGCAACACAATATTTGTTACAGCCTAGTATGAACTCGAACTATAAGTTGAACAAATTGCTTGACTTCAAGCATGAGATTCCAGCGCATGCATATAATGTCTATTACTGATGGGAAAAACTTGACCGCCTTGTCCAGCTGTTCCCGTTGTTCCCGTTGTTCCCGTTGTTCTCGTTGTTCCAGTTCACTTTCCCGGTGTTCCCGTTGTTCCCGTTGTTCCCGTTGTTCGCGTTGTTCTCGTTGTTCGCGTTGTTCCTGTTTTTCCCATGTTTCCAATACCAAAATAAGTCCTTCCCGTTTTTCTCGTTGTTCCCGTTCTTCCCGTTCCCGTTCCCGGTGTTCCCGTTGTTCCCGTTGTTCCCGTTGTTCCCGTTGTTCCTATGTTGCCAATCCCAAAATAAATTCTTCCTTTTACTAGCGAAATCAGAAAGTTTAATTGGTCGAGACTGAGTCTCGGCCAGTCAAATTGTCTGACATCGAGTATGAATGTGGGTGGCATGCACTGCAAAACGTTTTATTAGAACTTTGTACTCAGTTCTTATGTTCATATGGACGCGTTATAGTACCAGATGCTGAAATATCTTTAAGAAATAGGAACTCGTAATTAGCAGATACAAAGTCACAATTAGGATATATGTTGTTATTTTCTTTGTGAGGGTGGCGGGAATCTCGACTAATCACACTGTCTGCCTAATTTGGAATACAAACTTTACGAACTTGCACAGAGATTTCAGGTCTAATGACAATTGTTACATGGTTTCCGTTGTTTGCACATATGTGCAAATATATATCACGTGCTGTTTGCATATGGCTTTAGGCAATTCTCATTCCGGGACCGCGCGTAATGGAAGTGCCTTCATGACGTCACTACGCGGAAGTGCCTTCATGACGTCACTACTTCATGACGTTCATGACGCAGCCCCGGAATATGAATACCGAAAATTATCTACGTGAATGGGACGATTTATAAAAGTACTGAAAATACTGAATATATTGCTCAAATTACATCAGTTTTTTTTGTTGGAAATGTAACAATAACGTTTGATCATGTCCAGCCGTGTGCAAACGTTTTCTGTGGCCCGAGGGAACTGTTTGAACCCGCGGCCTGCGGCCTTGGGTTCAAACAGTTCCCTCGGGCCACAGCAAACTGCGGCTTTGGGTTCAAACAGTTCCCTCGGGCCACAGCAAACGTTTGCACACGGCTGGACATGATCAAACCTTATATTATAATGTATGCTTCACAGTCACCATGAACCACCACCACCACCAATGGCACCATCATCATCATCATCATCATCACCGTGTTCATCATTGTATGTGCATAGTGATTTGTGACCAGTGTACCTCCTGATCAAATAGCGCACTTATGTAGCCTGATAACGATCCATATTCCTTGTTACAAGCGTATTTCATTAATGGAATAGCGATCAGTGCAGATCCTGATGAGACTGCGAATACACAGGCTGATCTGGATCTACATTGGTCGCAAAATCTACAAGCCCCATTTCGCAGTCACAGCCACATAATATAGAGACACAGTGTCTTTAAAATGTCTACTGAAATCGAAGAAATAAGACATAATAATATGCATATATATACATGTAGGCCTACCTCTCATCGCACGGGAACACATGGTTTGAGATAATTTTCCCACCCTTTAAAGGCCATGGGTTTCAGATATGGGTTAAATGGGAGCAAAACAGTTGGTAAAACAGCATTTAACGGTAGATTTGTTTCGGAACATATATGGCTATATTGGTGACGTGAAAAAAAGAAGAAAGAAGAAACAAAATATTATTGAAAAAATAACTACAATTGCAAACGCTAGCTTTGTTCAATATAGCACTCATATTTCCCGCGGATGCGCTCACGATAAGTAGCTACGTGGCAAATCTGGAGGGTGCGGGTTCCGGGGTTGCTGTATTGCGCTACGTAAAGCACTCAGATAAAAAGCTGTGGGAGCGGTATAATACGCGGGCCGCATCACTCTCGTAAATTTTACCAAATGTTTTTGAATTTAAAAAAAAAAAATATATAATTTTTTTTTTAAATAAAAAACCCTTGGGCGGGCCGTTAAATTAGGGGCGGGTGGGTATGAGAATCTAAACATTAATTTATTGTAGCCTTATATAGCAGTGTGCAATGCTGAACATATTTCGTGATAACGCTTTTGCAAATAGTTTCAAGCGGGTTTTTATTTGTGTAGTATACTCTAGAAAACGGTTGTCAGTGGTAACGATGAATCGGTGAAAGGAATTACGTGAATACTCGCGGGTTTCATGCAATGCGACCAACTTAAACTTAACATGGAATATCTTCGACTTGATGTTTACGACATCGAAACTGTCACGCAAATGCGATAATTAACTGACAAACGCACGTCTATGACCAAGAACAAGTTGCGAATGTATTCATAAAATGTTCATCGAGTAGGGAAAGTCCATACGTAGTGACCATTATCGTTATAACTGTCACTTGACCAGTATCGTTGTAACTACTCATCCAACTTGAATACACTTTGGCACATGCATTCACGAGAAACTACCCACCCTGACAGAATATAGTACGCTACGTTTAGTTTAGCCATACTTTTAAAGTTAAGTACCATGTACATGATGTACACTACTTATTGACCAACCCTTGTATATCAACAGTTTTTGTGAAATACGAATTCTGAAGTACCATCTGAGACAAGGTCACTTTATTAAGCTAACTAACAACATCTGTTTCGCGAAACTTTCCCAAATTGTATGGCCATTTAAATAATGCAAAACTAATATTTCTTTCGATAATATTACATTTTATCAAAATTTAAGAATGAGCATACATTTTTTTCGTAAAATTTGGTCAAATATTGATTTTATTACGAACAATTGATTTGCCTGGTAGAGGAGCTGTGGGAGGAGTCAACAAAATAAAAACAATAATGGAAATTGACTCCGAAACTTGGCTAGATAGCTTGCAAATGATCTAACTAAGAAAACAAAAGTTAAATTTTGAAAATCGGTCCACTATTTCTGAAATTCTAAACATTCCCCATGTTAAATCCCCATAGACATCTTCACTCTGTGAATGTGTCTATGGGGATTTAACATGGGGAAATTGTTTTTTCGTAATAAAATCAATATTGGACCAACTTTTCACAAAATAAAAAGAAGGTTCATTCTTAATTTTTTATAAAATTTAGTATTAAAAAAAATAAAATAGTTTTTACATTGTTTATATAGCCGTAAAATTTGGACCGCTTTCGTGAAACAGACAGTAATACAGTCAGCCAGAAATGGAAACCCTCCCTCCACCCTGTAGGATTTTTGCAGACATATTTTTTCTGAAACTACATTCAATTACGAGTGCTATGCCGTATGTCTGCACCTCTGTAACCAGCTGGATGAATGTTTGGCACCATTTTGAAGTATACCACCCTCGGACTTTTCGCAATTGTGAAAAATCACATTTTTCATTGAAAATCGACAGTTTTTTATCATTAGAAACAACTGATATGGCAGTTGTGTATGTTTTCCGATGTGTTCATAAATATACAATGGAATAATGTTCACTTAAATAGTATCTGCTAATTCAGATGAAGAATTTAGCACGCTTTGTTACCCCACCCACTGAATTTCAATGGCAAAACACCTACCTTAATAACTCCATAACAGTATGGTACTTTTATATTTTCATTGTGCCAATGGTACCTAGTAGTGTTCATTAGACATGTTAATTGCATATATACCGATTATCTGATGTCTGCAGTCTATGATACAATGTTAATAACAAAGTATTTTTCACCATTCCCCACCCACACATTTTACAATGGGAATTTTACATGTAATGAATTTCATTCATGTTATGCACTGTCATTTACTTTAAATTCATATACGACTACTGATAGCTATCCGTGCACACTTTCCATACAGTGTGTCTGAGTGTTCGTCCGTCTGTCCGTCCGCTTTGCATTTACTTAATGATGGTAACTAACTACGCTATATGTCTAATTATGCAAATCTCTCTCGGTGTCTATTAATTGTATCAATGGTAAATGTACTTACTAGTGTTTGTAATATATAGTGAATGCCCATATTCTGATTACATAATGTTTACAGCAGATGATGCAATATTAAAACAAAGTAGTTTTAACTATATATTCCCAACCCACTGAATTTACAATGACCATTTTTCATGTAATAATTGTTCTTTCTTTATAAGCTGCCAGCTACTTATGAAAGGTTCATATGAACGTGTAGCTACTAACACCAGTATATGTGGCTGTGACTGGAGAAATAGGGCTTATGGGTTTTGTGACCAGTGTAGATCCAGATCAGCCTGTGTATCCGCACAGTCTGATCAGGATCTGCAATTGTTCGCCATTCCATCAGTGAAACACCCATCATGCTTCTAACAATCATAATATATCGTTATCAGGGTACAGGAGTGTGCTATTTAATCAGGAGCCACACTGGTCGCAAATCACATAAGCCCAATTTCTCCAGTCACAGACACATATTGGTTATCCACATACATTTCAGATACAGAATGCATGTCTGTTCGTCTCTCTATATGTCAATTTCATATTTATGTAACCATGACAATTACCACGATTACTATTTGGTGTATTCTAATATGAATATCTCTGATACATATGATTATTACTCTCAGCTGTTGACAGGGCTTTAAACACCATTAAGTAAAATAAATAAATAAATATAATTATTACTGTTAATGATATAGGTCGTAGGTACTAATTTGAAAATTGGATATAGAAAATATACATTTTCTACCATGCAGAATGGATGATTTGTAGCACATATTACTCCATGTAAGACACAGTAAATACTAAAATACAGAACATTAAGATGGCTGTAAAGAATACGAGCAAGCTGAGCTGGAGTAAAGCGGGACACATACATTGTTATACACTTTCAAGATGACAGCCATGTTCATGGAAACTAGCTAACGTCATCCCAATATTCAAAAAGAATGATCCTTCAAATCCACAAAATTATCGGCCTATATCACTCTTAAGCTGTATCGGGAAGCTCATGGAACGCTGTATCCATAAGTATCTATATAATTATATAGTTAATAATAATATTCTCACACCATTCCAATCGGGGTTCGTCAAAGGAGACTCAACAGTAAACCAGTTACTATATGTATACAATGATATATGTAAGGCTTTGGATGACGGTAAAGAAAGAAGTTCGTGCAGTTTTTTGTGATATATCGAAAGCTTTTGATAGGGTTTGGCACCGTGGCCTTCTTTATAAGCTGTCTTCAGCAGGCATTATTGGCAATTTGCACCGATGGTTTACATCTTATCTATCTTCCAGGCAACAGAGAGTAGTTTACGCAAACTCTTCATCCCACTGGTCCACTATTAATGCCGGCGTTCCTCAAGGGTCTATCCTAGGCCCACTCCTCTTTTTACTTTATATAAATGATATAGTCACGGAAATCAAATCGAATATTAGACTTTTTGCCGATGACACGAGCTTATACATCATAGTCGACGACCCGAACACCTCCGCCATTTCTCTTAACGATGACCTCAAAACAATTAATCAGTGGTCGCAGACTGGTTGGTCACGTTTAATCCATTAAAAACGGAAACAATGATATTTTCTCGAAAACAAAACAAACGCAACACCCAGATCTTATCATGAACAATGTAACACTAAACCCCATTAGTGAACATACACACCTAGGTTTAACATTATCAGAAGATGGTAAATGGAAAACACACATTTCCCGCTGCATAAATAAAGCATAGCAACGAATTGGCATCCTACGTTCATTGAAATTCCTCCTAAATAGATCGGGTCTTGAACGTTTATACTTCTCATCCATTCGACCTCTCATAGAATACGGCGATGTCATTTGGGACAATTGCACTTGTGAACTGAAAAATGATTTGGACGCAATTCAAAATGAAGCCGCGCGAATAGTAACAGGAGCCACAAAACTATGCAGTATAGAAAATTTATATCGCGACTTAAAATGGGAAACGCTAAGTACCAGAAGAAGAAAACATAAACTAATACAACTCTTTAAATGAAAAATAATCTTACACCTAATTATCTACATACTCTTATACCGACTCAAGTACAAAATCGCTACGCCCTTCGCAACGCGGATGATATTCCACATATTCCTTGCCGCACTCAAATGTACAATAACTCATTTCTACCGTCTGCTATACGCGAATGGAACACATTACCTGCAGAAATTAGATAAACTCACCTAGCCTATCCATCTTTAAGTATCGAATGAACAAAAATACATCTAAATCAACACAACTTTTTAACATAGGCAACAGGAGAGACCAAATATTGCACGCTCGCCTACGACTAGCTTGTAGCTCGCTCAACTACGACCTATACCGAAAATCAATAGTAGATTCCCCTTTATGTTCTTGTGGATCACAAGAGACTGTAGACCACTACCTAACAGCATGCACAAACTATGAACTACAGCGTCAACAATATTTAGCTGGGCTGGATTGTCCAGTTATTGCCGATAATCTTTTAAACGGAAATGAGCACCTTTCATTAGAGAAAAACAAACACGTGTTCCTACAAGTTCACAAATACATTACAGCAACTATGCGGTTCTAATCGTATTAAACTATATTCATCATTATATGTCAGACCAAAATGTATTGCTGGGAGGGGGGGAATACTACGCATCGTCTTCAACATAAGTCGCGCCGCGGACGCCCCGAGTAGTTAAGCGGGACGCATGGTATCAAGTCAGTTAACACCGAGGTTATCCGAATCAGCTCTCACCATCAAAATCACCACTCCTTTCCTCTCTTTTTTATTTCATTATATTATCTTTGTTCCTTCTCTAACACTACGTTTATAAACAATATAATCAGTCAAATTTGTATATTGCAATGCGCACTACATATGATTTGTATGTTACACTGTCTTATATCTTGTAGGGAGATGAATTCATATAAGCTTCTAGCTTGTTTTCAAATCCTTGTATTTTGTTATGTAACATGTGTATTGTACATTTGCCAATAAATACTGTTTAAACTAAGATGACAGCCAGCAAGTAAATGAGTTTGTGTGACATAAACATAAAAATAGGTAGTAGAACCGATGAAACTGAGATATATCCCGGTTCCACATAATGTACACACTATTTATCGTGCATTCCAATAATATTCCCTCAACCCATTCCGAGTCATCAGGAGGAACAGGATTAAAATGTGTAGTTGGCACCTGTACTTATTAAATCATGTATATATTAAAAATGTATAACTTGTATGACTACTGAAATACACTATGTGTCATACGAGAACATGACTGTGTGTTCCAATATGTATGACTGTCATCCATTACCAGTGTAAGTGCACACCAGTGCATGCATCATGGCCATTGCCTAATACATGCAGGTACACGTATATTGCTCCATTAGTCTTATTTGAGAGGCACCCATGACGATATTGTATGTTGTAAGTGAGGCGTTGTAAGTAAATATTTAATCATGATTTCATAATAGTGACATTTGATAACATGTAAGGTTGATATACCATTTCATAATTTTCATATAAACAAAGACATTGAAGATGCATGATATTTCTAAAAGCATGCATATGCTCTTCAAATATATCCACTATATTCATATAGCTGTTATGTACGCACGCATACATAAACTATTTTGTCCAATATGTTTCAACATTCGGTGTTCTTACTTATAGCAAACGTGTTATTCTACACCTGTTGTGTCAAATTACCAAAACGAAAAACGGATGTAGGTTTGTAATCAACGAGTAATAGTTCCGATTGGCATATACCTGCATAACATTCGGATAACAACATCATTACATATTTCATATATACAAGTACATCGCTTAAATGTAGTATTTGCATTTCATGCTGTGCCGAAATAAATATTTGACAAATGTGGCTAAACGTATGTATGACTTCTGAAAAGATATATATATGTCCTCCAAGCTCATGTATATAATTATATATATACAAGCCAATATTAGTATATATGTAGTCTGAAAAAGCCATTCCGGGGTATCAATCTAGTCCAGCTTAAGAAGTATGCACATCTACCACGTATAGCCACACACACTCATAGGACCATCAATATACGGTTAAATCCCCATGAATGATAACGTATCTCCATAACATATTATGCAATGTATCAAACTGTTCATCTAAACAATATCACATAGCCTCTATCGAGACACATTCAATTTTGGATTTTACTATGCAATTGAACTCTTGTCTACATGGCATTCAATTATTTAAGCAGGCGGTAAGGATCAGGTTTGCGGAAGGCGTTTTCTGCCGCATTGTACCACAGTTGTGTATTTTGCTGACTCTTTGGTGTTGTCGGAATATTTTTTTCTCTATTTGACAACAAGTAATGTCATTCTAATGATCAAACAACTCTATAGCCATGTACCATATGTACAATTATTTACTTATGCAGACTTATGTTTACATTGTACCTGTTTAGCACATACATAACACACGTAGTTTGTAGCTAATATACACGTCTTTGTCTCCATATATCCCTATGTGGCATTGAATCCGCATAATAATTCCTATGGTTGTCTGTCAAATGTATTACACCGCAGATGGACAATCATATTCCACTACTGTAGCAACCAGAGACATGTATTCGAGCATATGTCATGGGCTAGCAGAGTTTGGTGTCATCGCAAGATGTGGGACCTCCTCGGGCTAAGGGTATTATCAACTATTTTTAGAAATTTAAGCTGTATTAAAAGTGTACATATAGATCCGTAAATATCACATCTCATAATTTCAAAAGCGACCATGTTGATGGTCATCTTTAAACTGATCGACAAGGTGACACTGTATATGATTAGGTTGTTGGTGTATTAGTTTCAATACTGTTTAATTAGAAAAATGAATACAGCACATGTAGTTGTTAATGTAGAACTGATTACACAAGTGACTGTATGAAATACATATCATTACCATGTATTGTATTTATTTTCCAATGCAACCCACGACCAAGGGTTAATTTAAATTATTGTCACATGTGAAGATATATGCGGTATGCTTAATCTGGGAGAAAGCCATGCATGTTTGCAATCAGCATACTCATACCATTCAGCATACCATACTACATACTGCCTTGGCCAATGATCATCATGCTCGCTTAATTGTGAGAAGTGTGTTCGTTAACAATAATAACATTGTATTCCTTGTCAACACTCAATCCATTTTGGACACAATTTTAAACAGTTTTTCAATACTCAAACTGATTGAAATACATCCGTATTTGTCTTTGAAAATACTCAGAATATCACACTCTATACACAATAATGTTAGAGTTGTTTAATTACTGAAAAGTGCAGCTTCATCATCAATAGTATTGAACATATGATCATTTTGGCGGCCATTTTGAATATATAATTATAGCATTGTATACTTGGAAATGTATATGTTATCAAATTATTTTATTTGTGTACCTCAAACTGGTATGTATACTTATGTATACATGTAGTAGGTGCATGAAATGCTGTTTATAACAACTCTATACAGTAAATAATAGAACAAAACAAGAACGTTTTGGCGGCAGTTTTGACTGTTCTGACAATTGTTGAAGGATATTGCATCACTATGTCCTGTATTTTCCATTTAGTTGTGAGGGAAAGCAATGTATATGGGTTTCAACTTTATGAATGTCAGTATTTGTTCGTAAAAACACACGACTCACATAAAAAATGTTGTAAAACAGCCTATTTCAGCAGCAATTTTGAAATATATTGCCATTTACGGATGTAATTAAATGTAAGATGTATTCTAAATCATTTTCCATTCAAATTGTGACTTAATTATACCAATTTACCAGGTTAATATTGATCAGACTGAACGTTAACAGTCCTTAATACAATACTATAATACTGTTCGGCGGCCATCTTGTAAACTGGCCGCAATTTGTTCATCCAGCGGCTTTTTGAGCGCAGACAACCAGAATTGATAGAAAATAGGCTACTGAATCCGAAAATCATACTCACCAACAATCCCATATGGGGGGGGGGGGGTTATTGCTGGCTCAAGGTATATAACTAACCAACCTATCATCAGCATTGTCGTCGCTACCACCACCAGCCTTCAGTATTTTCTGGATAACCTCCACGCATTCTTCGTCATCTAGATCACACGGAGGTCCATCATCGTCGTCGTCGTCGTTGGCGTCGTCGTCGTCATATCCCTGACTGTTCGCCGTTTCCGCTGTCTCCAATGCGCGTTCCAGCGCCGCTAGCTTCGCGTCAACTTCATCTTGGGACACCGGGGCTAGTGGGTTTTATAATTGAGACCAGAAATGTGATTTTGTAGCTAAGAAGATGCGCGATATCTCATGAAAATATTACAAATTTACGATATTTTCCGTAAAAGACGTCAAATGTTGATGACATTTTCACAGCACATGCGGAATGCTTTTCCACATTTGCTCTGTTGTGGTTGGTTGGGAGCATGCGATGTGTAATTTAACGATCGGGATTCATACATACCGGAATCCAGACCGGAGACCTGGTTTGGCCCTCATATACGTATTCGGAATTATTGTATTGGAGAGTTGAAACTGGTTATACCCCTAATATGAGTAATATGATTATTCATAATCCGATTACTTTTATGGGACGGGGCCAACTGACTTTGGTGTGGTATGGACCTGGCACTAGGTCAGGTTATACAAATTTCAGGGCTGAATATATTTCTTTTCGATGTAATATTCCGTTTTGATTTTGGGATTTCCCCACAAATGAACCGATTAAATGCGGGACCGTTGGTCCGGTCTTAAATGACCGTAGCTGTTGATAGGCCGTTAAATACCAATACATCAAATCCACATTTTGTCAACATTCGACGTCATTTACAGAAAATATCACAATTTCTGAAAACATTGTTCTTGAGAAATCGCACATCTTCTTGCTCTTAGGTACAAAATCGCATGGCTTGTCTCATATACGGACCAACATGCGATTATTTGGGACTAGCTGACTGGGGAGTACGGCTTTTGTAACCAGCCCAGCCTGCGCTCACGGGCAGTAGGATCAGGGTCTGCACTGTTGGTATATATGGTTCTATATCCGACTATTTGGGACTGGCGGAATGGTGAGTACGACTTTTGCGACCAGTGTAGACCCAGATCAGCCTGCGCATACGATCAGTACCTGCACTGTTGGTATTCAGTCCGTGATTGAAACACACGTGCTCAGGTTCTACAAAACAGTTTCGTCCAATTGTATGCAGAAAAAGAGTCATATCAATGAGATTGTCATAACCCGTCATGAGAGATGGGTCACGATAGAGATGGATACAAACTTCAGTAGCCTATTTCATCAACATGGCCAAGTATACTTCGCTATCAAAGAATACTTTCAGGTAGAAATTTCAATTTAAGGATAAATTTATTAATTTTTATTATACTGAATTTATTACATTATCACAGCCATTTTGGCTGTGATAATGTAATAAATTCAGTATCATAAGTCTGCATACTTTTAATCATCAACTATATGCAATATTTAAGTTCTATATGACATAATGCATTTCAGGAAAATAAATTATTACTCCCTCAAACTATACTTTACTAGATAAGTATATTTTGCAATTTTGATGAAATCGGCTACTGAGCAGAGATATTCAAGATGGCCGCCAAATATTATAAATCCATATTATATTTCCCCTTAACTGCGTCATTCCGGATCACATGCATAATATAACTTTGAAACAATCATGATATTTTCAGATGTTTTTTTCTTCACACCTGTTTGCAAATTAAGAAAGAGTTCTTGCTGGTGACTTGCGGATGAAACTGGTTGACATCATTTTTCTAAAGATTCCATGGTATTTTCACTTCATACAAAATATGACATTTACTGTATGTTTCACGAAACCTTCCCATTTTTTACGGCCATATACACAATGCAAAAACAATAATTTTTTCGATAATATTAAATTTTATCAAATTTTAAGAATGTGCCTTCTTTTTATTTCGAAAAATGAGTTCTCCATGGAAATTTAACATGGTGAAAAAGAGGTGGAGAACCTGGAGGAGGTGTCTTGGAAATTGATTCTGAAACCTAGCTAGATAGCTTGGAAATGAAAAAAAGTTAAATTTTGAAATCGGTCCACTATTTCTGAAATTAGAAAAAGAAATGTCCCATGTTAATTTAACATGTGGAAATTGTTTTGTTTGCAAGGAAATCGATATTGGACCAAATTTCACGAAATAAAAAGCAGGCTCATTCATAAATTTTGCTATAATTTGATATTATCGAAAAATATATTGTTTTTGCCTTACTTATATAGCCGTAAAATTTGGGCAGATTTCATGAAACAGAGAGTAGTTTGCACGACATTTTTTTCCATAAACATATCAATTATTATATAATACGCGTTTAAGTTATATTTAACAAATTGATTAGTTTACCGTCAGATAGCCACCGATTATAATAATATGTTGATCATAGAAACGACTACATGAGTTGTATATGCACATGCACTGTATTGATATTAATATTGCACGGTTGTATTAATATTGCACGTTTCTCCATAATAATAATAACAATAATAATAATAATATTAATAATAATAATACACGTAATAATAATAATAATAATAATAACAATAATAATAATAATAATAATATGTAATAATAATAACGTAATAATAATAATAATAATAATAATAATACATAATAATAATAATAATAATAATAATAATAATAATAATAATAATAATAATAATAACAATAATAATAATAATAATATTGCACGGTTGTATTAATATTGCACGGTTGTATTAATATTGCACGGTTGTATTAATATTGCACGTTTCTCCATAATAATAATAACAATAATAATAATAATATTAATAATAATAATACACGTAATAATAATAATAATAATAATAATAATAACATGTCACCCCAAAGTTGAGGACATACATGTATTCTCGTGTTTGAAACAAATGGGCAATGCTATATTGTCGGTACTTACAGTTAGCAGAGACGCGAACGACAAGCACAAGCACAAGACAGGCGCAAACGAACATGCACAACCTCCCCATGTTGGTCGATGTATGACAAATCACGGCCCGTACCCGGGTTTTATCTCGTCATCAGCCGGATCTTCTGTGTGCGCTGTTACCCAGCATACAGGAGAAATCATTCTTAGCCCTTACAGTACACGCACGTACACGCGCACACGCACGTACACGCGCACGCGCAAGCGCACGCGCACGCGCACGCGCACGCGCACGCGCACGCTCACGCGCACGCGCACGCGCACGCGCACGTGCATACACACGTATACGCACACGCACACGAACATGCACACGCACACACACACGTACACACACACACACACACACAACACACACACACACCACACACACACACACACACCACACACACACACACACACTCAACACACACACACACACACACACATCACACACACAAACACGCACCGCACGCACGCACGACGCACGCACACACCACACCAACAACACAACCACGCACGCACCACGCACACACGCACGCACACGCGCGCGCGCACACACACACACACACACACACACACGCACGCACGCACGCACGCACGCACGCACGCACGCACGCACGCACGCACGCACGCACGCACGCACGCACGCACGCACTCACGCACGCAGCACGCACGCACGCACGCACGCACGCACGCACGCACGCGCGCGCGCGCGCGCGCGCGCACGCACGCACACGCACGCACGCACACGCACACGCACACGCACACGCACACACACGCACACGCACACGCACGCACACACACACACACACACACACACTCTCTCTCTCTCTCTCTCTCTCTCTCTCTCTCTCTCTCTCTCTCTCTCTCTCTCTCGTGTTGCAAGTTAGCATTATTTGACTTTTGACATTGAGCTGACATTGACCTTGACCTTTAAAATCGGGTAGCCCTCTCCAAATAATAGTTTTTGCCTGAAAAATAATTACTAAATTTGGTAATTTCTGTCAGTCAGTCACGATCACGTCCCACGTCCGGGGCTAATGAACTTCACTATTAGTAGTTCACGTTGTTCGTGTCATGTTCCGCATTTGTTGCAGCAAGACGAGTCGCATTTCCCCTATCTTTACAATCTATTGTTGTTTGTTATGCTTATTATGTTGGGCTCGCTGGTACGATAGATCTCCATATCCATTTATTCATAGAACCCGGATCTTCCCACGCCATCACCATAGGAGACACGCCATGTGATTTTGTACCTAAGAACATGTGCAATATCTCATGAAAAATATTTACAAAATTTACGATAATTTCTGTAAATTACGGAGCCCCGCAAAGGACTTGATAACTTTTTTATTAATTCGTACCCACGAAATGACAATTCGTTCCCTCAATTTAACAATTTGTTCCCACGAATTAACAATTCGTTCCCACGAAATGACATACCCTCGAATAAACAATTCCTTCCCAAAAATTGTTTTGGCTTTGGCGCTCAGCTGCGCTCGCAACACCTTTGTGCGCGCGCAGCTGGGCGCCAAAAAAATTCGTGGGAACGAATTGTTAAATTGAGGGAACGAATTGTTAATTCGAAGGGACGAATTGTTAATTCGTGGGAACGAATTGTCAAATTGAGGTAACGAATCGTTATTTCGTGGGAACGAATTAATAAAAAAGAAGTATACGTACTCTGCGGGACTCCGTAGTAAATGACGTCGCAAGGGGATGTAATTTGTATAGCAGAATAGAATAGGATTCTGCATTTGCTAAGAAAATTTCATCCCCTTACAACGTCATTTACAGAAAATATCACGTTTCCGTAAATATATTTCACTGATGTGTCAAGTAGTATAGAGGGAGTCAAAATGATACCACCAACGTTTGTAACGTTATTGAGCTGTGTTGTAGCTCCCACCACCAACCAAAATTTGGTGGTGGTATTGAATGATAAAAAGTGGTCTTGTAGTCCCAATTATATTGGAAATTGACTTTTAAAAAAAAAAAGAGTAAAACTCATTAAAATGCGTCCGCGCGCGATAGTTTATATTCCAACACCCTATTTTCCTCCTCCAATATAGCTAATTTATTCCTCATATCAGCAACTAATTCTACCAGCTCTAGTCTACCACGTTTCCCTTTAGCCACCTGACAGCGCAGTTGCTTATGTCTACAAAGAGATTGGGCACTAACAAATTTACAAGGGCATCTGGGGCATTGAAATTGTGGGGCGACACAAGGATATTTCTTTGCTAGATGCCTTCGCAGGTTGACCGGTCGTGCAAAAGTTTTACAACATGTAACACACTCCATTTATACTATGAGATATAAATGTTCAATTGGTGTCATAAATACATAAGTTAAAAGGGGTCCAATTGAACAGATACATTGTATAGGTTATATATACAGAACAAATATGATAACGCCAGAAATAGAAAGTTTGAGAAGAGAAGCCGAATCTCTAGGGATTACTTATAGTAAACGGTTGAGAGTTAGGGGATTGACAAATCTGATAAACGCCACAAAGAATGAGGCGTTTATGAAGCGGTTTACCCGCGCCCACAAACGAGGAGCCTTTAGAGACCTCTCACTAGCAGAGGAAGTTGGTAACAGAATTCAAAAAGAAAGTATTGTGGGGTTAAGGGCTAGTGTAATAAATCCTTCAAGCACCAATTCCAGACGCACAGGTGACCCAATACCAAATAATAAGAAAAAATCTATCGTTCGCGCGATAGTGGAAGAAGGTGAAGAAATATTGGGGGCTCATGATGAAACATTGGAAAAGGTAGAAAAGGGAAGACGGGTAGTTACATTATCCTTTCGTAAAAGCATTGACATTAACGAGTCTGAACGCATGTCCGATAACAACACATTTTTATTTGAGATATTCATATTCTTACAAGCTAGAACATATGGCGGAAACTAAAAATGTAAAACCTATGACTATAATATTTCACAAAAATCTCGGTGGTAGTGAACCACTATCATCAATGAAAACAGTTAAAAAATGGCTGTCAGATAAGGAGCAAACACGAATAATGTCCGATAAAATAGATAGACCAAATACAATGTGGAAGTTTGCAAGATGGGTGGAGGTTTTCGTAAAGTTAATACAGGGCAATATTGGAATAGATTTGGGACTGCAATCCAAAGAAGCGGCAGGAGGAGAACTTCCAGAATGGTTGAGGAATAGAAAAGGTATGTATTATTTAGATAAGTATAATGACGACCTTTGTCTGTTCAGGTGTCTGGCTATGCACATGACAGGTAAAAGGAGGCCTGACAGATGTACAGAAGAAGCGAAAGAACTTAGTAAGCAATATTTCGGTAGTAATGTGGTTTCACCAATTCATTTTTCAGATCTGAAAAAGGTTGAAGAGTGTTTTAAAATCGGTATGGAAGTATATCAACCCACCGATGTGATGTATGGTGGTTGAAAAAGGTACCAGCGCACTATAAGGCAATAGGTAATAAACCAATGACAATAGGACTGTTTAATAATTACGCATTTCTGATAAAAAAACCTTAAAAACCTATCTAAAATTTACGCCTGCGATAATTGCAAACAGAAATTCACGAAAACGAGTAATATGAAGAGACACGGACCAAAATGTATGTAAGGTGAGACAAAAGTAATATGTGATGGTAATTATTTAGAGGGCCCGCGTTCGTCGTTCGAGAAAGCGTTCTACCCAAAATGTTCTAACAGTTATGGGGCGATCGATTGGATGTACTCTGTGGAAAAGCGAGAGGGAATTCACATTCACCACGAACAGTGCGGACACGGGGGTGAAAGATGGATTTTAGGATCTCCAGTAGATGGATACTGTCAAGAAAACAATACCGTACATCAATATCACGGCTGTTACTGGCACGGGTGCGAGATTCATGCAAAGCATTGAAAAAAAGAACGCGCATCCACTATGAGAAGAGATAAATTTATTAGAAGCAAATAATTCAACCTAGTAGTTATGTGGGAATGCGAATTCCAAAGAACGGGTAAAGATATAAAGATCGGTTGCGACACTACTCTTTATCCATATCAGATAGTATACGATGTTGAGGCATATCTCAACCCAGAATTTAAATTCTAGGTAATAGTCTAGAATACGAGGCCGAGCACGTTCCGGTAAGTGTTAGTATAGGAGATAATTTCTCAGGAACAGTAACTCATATTTGTGATAAAGATCCTGCAAAACTTATAGAAAAATTCGTAGAAGATTTGAAAGTCAGGGGAAAAGCTATAAGAGAAGAAGTGTGGTTAAGATATGGGTTTAATACAGAACATTTACATAAAAAGCGGGTTTCTCAGATCGAACAGTGGATAGAGCAAGTACTTGTTCTAGGTTTCAATAGTAGTAAATACTATATAAACTTAATAAAGAAATATCTAGTAGGTGAACTGTCATCAACAACATAGAAAGTAATGGTTGGAAAAAGGGCAAACGCAACAATATTTCTATTTACTCCGGAGTTTCGATTTCTTGATGTAATACTTTACCTAGGACCTTGTGTAAGTTACGCTAATTGGATAAAATCCTACGACTGCAAAGACCAGACATCGTTCTTCCCTTACGATTGGTTCGATTCTCCAGATAAACTGGATTACCCAGGACTGCCTGATATAGAGAATTGGTATTCCAAACTATCTGGGAAAATGTTACTAGACGAAACAGAATTAAGCAAATGTCGTAGAATTTTCAAAGAAGAGAATATGGAAACCTTCAAAGATTGCCTGAAATATTATAACAATTTGGATGTGGCACCATTCCTAGAAGCTGTGGGAAAAATGTGTGAATTTTATAAACACAGGGGTGTAGATATTTTTCAAAGACGCGGTAACACTACCAGGTGTGGCTATACAATATTTATTGCGAGGAACCATTAAAGAACAAAGATCTACAAAGGCGGTTATACCGGAGGGGGCTCTATATGCGCCAAAAGAAGAAACATATGAAATGATGAAAGACGCTCTAGTCGGGGGTCCATCAATCGTATTTACACGCTATGCAGAAGCCGGTGTTTCAAATATTAGAGTGGGTTCCAAACCTTGCAAGGCTATTTTGGGGTATGATGCAAACGCATTATATGTATCTACGTTAAATAAAAATATGCCGTGTGGAAAAGAAACTATACATCATATAGATTCCCCACATAATCCTAAAGTTATTAAAAAGATTTGTAAAAGGGTTTTATCTGGAGACTGGTTTGGGTTTGCGGAGGTGGATATAGAAGTTCCACACAACTTGGTGGATAAGTTTTCTGAAATGTCTCCACTTTTTATAAACAGAGAATTAGATGTTGATAAGGTTCCAGAATACATGATAAAATATTTGGAAGATACTGGAAGAACTAGAGGAAATCGAAGAAAATTGGTGGGATCTATGTCGGCCACCAAAGTACTACTGTACGCGCCACTATTGAAATGGTATTTAAAACACGGCCTAGAAATAACCGGAGTTTATCGTATTATAGATTATATTAGTGGTAAACCGTTCGAATGGTTTGCCAAAGAAGTTACAGCCGCAAGACGAACAGGGGATGTAGAACCAAATAAGAAACCGGTGGCTGACATAATGAAATTATTAGGCAATTCGTGTTGTGGAAAAATGATAGAGGCAAACGAGAGACATTTAAATACGACATATACACAAGACGAAACCTGAGTTGACAAAGCATTAAGATCTGCATTCTTTGACGATTTGGAAGAGATAGAAGATGCGTACGAAATATCTTCCCGAAAACCCCGGTGTGCAGTAAAGAGCCCCTTCCACTGTGGAATAGCGGTTTATCAACTAGCTAAATTGAGAATGTTGGAATTTTAATACGAATTTCTAGACAAATACGTAAAAAGAGAAGACTTTGAATTAATACAGATGGACACGGATAGTATGTATATAGGAGTTAGTGAAAAATCAATAGAGGAATTGATTAGACCTAACTTACTTGACGAGTTTGAAAAAGAAAAAAGAAATGGTTGGCTTGGAATAAGTGGAGTGAAAGAGAGCCAGGACTTTTCAAAATGGAATTTAGCGGAGATAGGGCAATAGCGTTATCTAGTAAGTGTTATTTTGTAGAAAAATTTAATTCCACTAATTTTGAAAAAATTAATAAAAACTCTGCGAAAGGAATGTCCAAGAGAACTAACAATTTAAATTGGGATAGATATAAACGAGTACTAAGTGAAACTACAGAAGATGGAAGACACATTATAGATGTAGCACAAAATAGAGGATTCAAAATGAAAGACGGCGTTATGAAAACGTACTGTCAACAAAAATTGGGACTCTCGCCGTACTACGATAAAAGACGCGTGTTACCAGACGGAATACATACAGAACCTCTCTTGATTTAATCTAAAGGCTCTGACGATCCGGGGGTAGCTGGGTGCCAGAAGGCACCACAAAAAGTTCTTCACGAACAAACCCACGAGATGGACCATCATACAAATAGTAGAGCACGGGCTCATCGGGTTTGGTAATAGATCGATCTAGATTATATACATTGAGAGACCACACGGGATCAGTCGTGAGGCGGCGACCACCTTCGAGCTCTGCCGGTTGATAGAGGTACCGGACGGCAACATCAGATGGAAGCCGTTTCTCCGCTAAACCAACGGGTCGCCCGCGCGAGACGGCAGATGGTTTGTGCGACACCGTTTTTGACTTGATGGCATCTACAGGCTTTTTATCGATCAATCTGGTCACCGTTCAGTGCGGAGACCACGGCGGGCAGCCTGCTCACCCACTCGGTCGATCGCGAATGAGGGTTTATCAGCTCTTTGGCGTATTGGTGACCGAACAGTCTCTCAGCCAGGGTTCGATTGAACCGCTCCACGATCACCTGGTCTCGGTGGATGTTGACGCGGCCGCGTCTGATAGTAAATTTGTGCTTAGCCAATAGATGAGAGACCGCGCCCATGAACTCGCGGCCGGAATCGACCTGGAGAAGATTAGGCCAATTGAGAGGACTCCTCTTATATATTCGGGAAAGAGCCTCGGCCACCTCCTTAGACTCTTTCGTAGCCAGTGGCTCAGCCCACTTATAACGACTCGCTACGTCAACGACTGTCAGTGCGTACTTGTACGTTTTGTGACCGACGCGATCGTGAGGGAGAAACAGGAGATCTGCTTGGTGAACTTGGTTCGGCACCGGCACGTCGAATTTCGGCCGCGGAATATTGTGAGGCGCGGGCAAATAGATCTGTCAGATGGCCTGCTTCTCGAGCCATTCCTTGGCAGCGTTTTCTGAAACCTTGGTCGCCGCGGCGAGGTTCTTGATGGCCGCGTGTCCCTTCCAGTAGCCGCGGGGGCTATAGTATGTGTTCGCTAGCTTGCGCGTTAGGCGAACCGATAGTTTGGTATTGCGTGTGTCCATCGTATGCGAAGTATTCTAATAGATCGGACAATCTCCAACATGCCCTCGCCAGATCGTCCGGTAACTGAGTCGTTAATAATAAATCTTTGCTGGAAGTACAATTGCGATTGGGGGTTAAGTTCTGAAGGAACTTGGGAAAATCTAACTCGGAGAAATCTAACTCGGAGGAATCTAACATCCGCTTTGCGAAAAGGGTGGCCGCTTTTTCGTCCTCGCGCCACGTCTCGAGAGAATCTCGGGCCAGACGAATCATACCCTTTGCGCCAGCTATACTGTGTTTAAGGGCAGTGTAGCCTACATCGATCATAGCAAAATAAAGTTCGTCAACTAACATCGTTCTATATATATATATTATTTAAAAAAAAAAATTAAAATAATTATTTCAAACTCAATTGAATATAGTAGCCAACGAGACCCACCACACCCATTCCCACGACGATGAACGCGATCTCGCGGTCTTTTTGGGCCTCTGACGGCGCATAGAAATCTGAAAGTTGGGGTTCGGGATCCAACGGCGTGAGACTTTTCTGCGGATATGCCAGCGCGTACTCGCGTTTGGCTTTTTCAACGTTCTGGAAAGTTTGCGCGGCGTGATTCTCGCGGTGAAGCTCTTCGTTGACCCAATCCAGATGGGCGGTTCTTTTTTCGACCATGCTGCGGCTGCGCTCTTGAGTTGTTCTTCAGCTAAATCGTGACGCTTGCGCTCCTCACCCGCCTCCGATTTTCCTATTTTTGATACTAGAAAGTTGCTACCGCTGAACGCCAATGCGCTCACGACTGCACCACCTACTATTACTGAGATCGAAGCAATTTATTTCCATATATTAACAGGTAGAATTCCAGCTTTAATTAGATAATCTCGGGTCCCAACTGCGACCGCTACATCTAAGGTCACGAGACCTACGTCTCTCGCAGTGAAGTCCAATTTGGGAGCGGACCCTCCTAAGGCCATCTTTGATAGTCGAGCAACCCCGATACTGAGACCCGATATCACCACGGCGTGATAAAGCGCATTCACTATCATTTTACCATCGTTTTCAGCCATTGTTATAATCATTGCATATAAAAGGGATCGCGATCAATGTTTAAATGGGGCGCATCCAATTGCGATTGGTGTTTCGTAACTTTTTTAGGAACCGCCGTTGGAGTTGGGGTTCTGTTGTTGAAATGGTAAAGCACACACAGGGTGCCCACAACTGTCAGACCACCACCAACAACCCAACTCCAATTCGTGAATTGGGAAACTAGAGCAATCGGGGATTGCGCTTCCAATTCAATCGCGATTGGATGAATTTGGGGTGTTGTTGTAGCTGTCTTCAGATGTTTTGCTGTCTCCGTCCCCGATTGCAACGACTGTTTGGCCTCTCGAAGCTCGGCGAGTATTTTATCTTGTTTACCTTTTCGGGTGGCAGCCGCCGCCCGCCCAGCTGCCTGTCTTTTTGGGTTTTTATGTCGTGCAACCGGATTCGTCCAATCTCGATTGGGTGTTGAGGTCTCCTGTGGAGCTGCAGCAATCTCCGATTGAACCCCCAACGTGCTCGTGTTCATCCAGTCTCGATTGGGAGTTGAAGTTGGAGATTGTGGTTCCGTCACTCTCGCGGGTGTTTCTTGTGTCATCATTTTCTGAGCTTATAGTTCGTGGGCATATATGTCCAAATTGACAGTGTTTACCCGTGGTCAAAGCGGTTGTCAGTGGAGCTAAGTACATTCCAAACTTGTGATAAATTGAGCAGCAGGCTGTTCTAAGAGTGTGTCCTATAAAAGGGTCAGTCTCTATATCGCGAATCAACCCCGCGGTGTTTGGTATAGGGAGAAGTGGTAGCATACAAATGAATAGCCGCCGATCCAAGAGTATTTGTCATCTCCGCACCTAACCTAGATTCGTATCGCGCATACATTGTATCAATCTCCGCATCTGACATTTTATCCACCTGACAAACAGAGAGACGCCTACCGAGATAATGCTCCGATTGTCCCCAGCAACCAGCGCAACTAGCCGCTCGCGTCGCGCCGCGTTTTCATTTTCATTCGTGCCGACAGGTGTTCCATCTGTCGAGATCAACGGAGTTGAGGTTTCAGTTCCTCCCAATTCGCGATTGATAGTCGGCGTTGAGGTTTCTTCCATTAGCTGATCGAGAAGTTCGTCGCAGTTCATTATTGCTAATTTTCTTAAAATTAATTTAGCTATTATGACAAGTCTCATAAGTTTAACATATTGCCAAGCGCACCACCCGATACTTATGATCACCGTTATGCTCGCAACAAAGCTCGCAGTGGAGCACCAAATTGTTAACATTGTTAACCATTGTTCAGCATTTGTTCAACATTTGTTAAGTATTTGCTAATTTTCTTAAAATTAATTGCTCAGCATTGTTAAGCATTGTTAAGCATTTGCTCAGCAATTTTCTTAAAATTGAAGCGTGGTAAAACAATTATGCCAACCCGCGCTGTAGAGGCCCTCCAGTCTACCGACGAAACGATGGCGAAGACAGCCGCCGCGATAGAAACTGTCGAGCTCAGCGAGGTCCCTCGAGTGGCCACCGACGCTATTAACACGGTGGAGACCACGTTCAGCGAAAACGAAATACTCAACCTCGAACAAGGGTCTAACGATGACCAACCGTTTCCTCTTCGCGAAATCCGGGGACTCGATAAGGCTCTGCAAACGATCCGGGGCGAACTGGTCCTTAACCTCTCCAAACTCACGGCACTGGATGAACATATCGCGCTAGAAGAAAGAAAACTGGAGGAAGCCCGTGGCGATAGAGAATCTACCGAGCTGATCACCGAAAGACTGCGGTCGTTGCGGGATGAAAGAGAAGCTCGCTTAGAGGCTGCATCGGCTTGCCGTGGGCCTCTCCACACCCAAATCAATCGGATCCGCGAAACAATCTCGAGGGTTCTGCACGAGGACACGACACTCGGTGAACGTCTTCGCACTCTGTTCAGAGAGCAGGGCGTCACGATAGCAAGCATCCTCGCCGCTCTCGGCATGACTATATCGACAATAATTCTAGCTTTCACTGGTGGTGCGACTGCACCCACGCCACCACCCGCGCCAGCACCCGCGCCATCATCCGGTGGAGCTCAGGAGTGGGTAAAAAAACAACTGAAAGTCCTCGCCAGTCTCCTGGCTAAATTAGCCGAAAAGGCGGCTGCCGCACTACCTGGACTGATAGGAAGTATCGTTTGTTACTTGCTATCTATATTATCAAAAACGGCCGGATTGCTCGCCAAAAATACTTGGGCTTTAATCGTGGCGATCGCCGGTCTCCTACTTTTAGCCGCCACCAATCGAGATTGGAAGTTCCTAAAACCAAAGCGCGAGTAGTCCTATCGCCATGAGGGCGACGACGGGCCCTAATTTCTCCTCCTCGTTGGCACTAGTTCCCGCTCCTGTTCCAATCCAATCGCGTTCGTCCAATCGAGATTGGGAGTTGGGGGAAGAATTGGGGGAACTTGCTGGTCCTATTGCCGCAGGTGGAACAACAGCGGAACTCGGTGAAACACTGGGTTCACCTCCGCTCCCGACCGTCTTGGGAGGGAGCTTGATGATACCCGTGTTCACGTTCCCGTTGCGGCCAATTTTTTGATTGGCGGTGGCGACTACGATCTGATTATTGTAACCGTCAACCGGGTCGTCTCGTAGTATCATTTTGCTCGGCGCCACATAGAGACCTATTCCAAATACATAGTCTACTGGAGTGCGGGCAGTCTGCAAAACGTCTTGATACTGATCGATCGCCACCTTCAGTTCCACCGGTTTGTTTATTGCGTCCTCTACAAGTGTCAAGAATTGTTTTTGCTCGTCAAACGCCGTTCCGACTCCTATTATAGCACTGCGCGTTTCCGGCTGTGCGCTGAGGATTACCCAGACATATGTGCGAATGGAATCGTTGAGGCGGGTAACACCGCCCTGCGTAAATCCAGTGCTTTTATCTAACATAAATGTAATCCACGCATTTCGCATCTGTGGAGTATCACCCTGGTCTAGGTATTCCACGTGGGCTACTTTAGTAGGTAGCCAATGACAATAACCGTCTTTACACGTTAGATCTCCAAGCACTTTATTACAGAACGTCATCGTATTCAACTTATAATTATATTTAGTCCATGTTGCCATTTGTCTAACTGGTGGTGGGGTAGCTCCGCGAGCACTCCACAACCCTGAGAAATATGCGGGCACTTTATCAAGATGACCACCACTAACTAAGCCTTTAAGGTGAACTAACCCTAAACTGTTGGTTGGGGTGTATACTTTCTGTCTCCAGTCCGCGTCTTTTGGTACCCCAAATTCGTTACACAATCTTTCGAACGCCTTACGGTGGTATGTGCTGGAAATGGGATTCCAGCCGTCGTCTTGAGGTAGTCGAATACCTAGTTCTTTGAGAATCCTCCTAATAGAGTAATACACATGAAAGTTGTAGACACTTCGGAGCATGACATTCTTGGATGTCAGATGGTCTTTATGTGAAACTCCACATCCGGCTGTTGCGCACCATACAGCGAAATTTAGCTGGTTCTGCCAGTGGTTCATATGGGAAAAATCCCATCTTAGTATTACATCTTGACTAGTAGTCTTTGGAACTACATATTTCTCAAACATGTTAGGGAAATTGGTGATAAAGCCACTGTCCGGTCTAACCGTTACAGTTGGGTGTACACGGGGGTTAACAACGTCTTTTTGTGTGTATTTACCTCCGACCGCGTACTTTGCATTAGAATTAAAGCTAAATGCTTTGGTATCCATTGAAAGATATTATTATGTTTGCTACTACATGTATCACTAATGTTCAAAAAAGGCTTTGTGAACTTCAAAAGTCAATCGACAACTGCTGCGGAAAACGCCGGGTCGGTCTCAGATCGGAATGTGGGGAAGAGTGAAGGGTTTTACTATGTGAAGGATGAACAACAAGTAGCTGTAAAGCTGCCTCCCGGACTGTGGAGTTTTATACAGCTCAAAGATTTTGTCACCTCAGAGCTTGACGGTATAATCAACCTCACAGTATCGAAGGCTACCGGGCTCACAACAATGACCATCGGCCCTGATAGTAAGGTAGTGGTCTCCCAGACGTTGGGTATTCGACTCGGTTTTAGAGAGACATACTCCGCAAATAAAGCAGTGTTTGTCCCGGGTGAGTACGTCGGTGATAACCCGGTGGACTTCGCCTTCACGAAAACTCTCCGGGTGCACTTGGATCGGGTGAACACATCGTACAACATGGTAGACGGATCCCCCAGCACATTACTGAAAACCGTGCAAGCCAGCGACTGTTTCTTTGGGGAGACGGTGACCTTAGACTTCCCACACCCCGAGATGAAAGTTTTGGAAACGGGGCACATCCACGAATTTACGGTCTCTATTCTCGATGATCAAGCGAGAAAGTTTAATAACTATTACCCGATTTCGGTCGTTCTCGAAATTTCCAATTGAGATATGTGCCCCAATTTTATAATTTTCTTAAAATTAATTATGAGTATATACGGACCAGGTAGTTCTTCCCTTGAACGTGATTGGGTGACAGATTCAAAGAATTTGGAACCGGCAGAAGGGTGATTCATCCCGACAGAGAGCGACTTTTTAACTACCGGAAAAACCAAGGCCCTGATCAATAAAACTATATCGGAGGCCACAAACGGGATTCACAGGAGAATAGCACATTTTAGAGTAGACGTGCTGACGGCGACTGCACAAGTTGGGAAAGAGGCCCGGGTGGAAATTGAGGGAGTCCGAACGGATATTGAGAAAGACCAGGCGACCCTTACGGAGGCTTATAGGGTGTTGCGCTCAGAGGACTCTGCATCACTTACTGAACTAGGTGAAAAAATAACAGAATTTCAAAAAGAGGCCCGGTTGGGGGTTGAGGGAGTCCGAACAGGTGTTGAGAAAGCCCGAGAAGACCACCAGGCAGTCCTTACGGAGGCGTATGGGGTGTTGCGCTCAGAGGACTCTGCATCACTTACTAAACTAGATGGGAAAATAACAGAATTTCGGAAAGAGGCCCGGTTGGGGATTGAGGGAGTCCGAACGGGTATTGAGTAAGCCCGAGAAGACCACCAGGCTGCCCTTACGGAGGCGTATGGGGTGTTGCGCTCAGAGGACTCTGCAGCACTTACTGAACTAGATGAAAAAATAACCTAATTTCGGAAAGAGGCCCGGTTGGGGGTTGAGGGTGTCCGAACGGGTATTGAGAAAGTCCGAGAAGACCACCAGGTGGCCCTTACGGAGGCTTATGGGGTGTTGCGCTCAGAGGACTATGCAGCGTTTACTGAACTAGGTGAAAATATAACCGAAGTTTCCGATAAACAGAAACGTGTTCTTAGAGCCACCAACAAAGCACTTGCGGAGACCTCTGAAAAGATTCGTGCTGAGGCCCATACCTCTATCGGGGGGCTTGCCGGATTGTTGAAAACATTGACAGATGGGCCCTATGAATATTCGTTCGGTGCCAAAGCGAGCAATAAATATGGGGGATACACCATGACAGCTCCAGGTACACTTCTCCGAATGGCGGTCTGCTCGGTTAATGCTAATGGTAAATCTGTGGTCGCGGTCATGATAAATCTCGTACTGGATGGGGAAGAACGGGCAATTGGAGTTAATGAACTGGCTGGAGATAATTCATCGCTGGTCTTGTTCGCCAGTGACGATACAATTAGACTTTCAGAAGGTAGTGTTATTAACTTTGTTACGAAAATCACTGACCCCGCGAGTTCTTCCACTATTGTTACATTGTTAATTGAACTTGATTTGTAAAATTTAATCATGAACGAAACACCGCTTCCAATTGTCAATACCACTCCATCAACACTGTATCCAATTCGCGAAAGAAGTTTAGATTTTAGATGCACGATATTTTAGTTAGAGAATGTACAAATAGAAAAAGAAACGCTAAAAAATATAAGCGCGCGGCAAACATAGCTAAAGCATCGAGTACGGTTCTGGCAAGCTTATCTGTAATGAGTGGTGCGGGGACTGCTGCAACGCTATCTACAATTGTAACGGTTCCACTTGCAGGGGTTTTGGGTGGAATTACCGTTTTATCTGGAATACTTTGTATGGTAATTAGGGCGGCGGGTGGAAAACTCGAGAAAAAATGTATAAAACATGATAGAATATCCGTTCTCGCCAGGTCTAAGAAAAATAGCATCGACGTTATAGTGTCCAAAGCGTTGACCGATAATGAAATATCAAATTTAGAGTTTGAATCCGTGGTGGAAGAAATGGGGAATATGAAGAATTAAAAAATGATATTAGAATCAAACCGCGCGCCACCATGCCCAAGATTGAGAGTAGTGATTGGGATAAATATAGGGTAAAACTTGGAAATAAAGTCAGAGGAAATATTACATCACCACCATCCCGAAATTGTGATATTTTATAATTTTTAATTAATTTTGTAAAAATTATTAATTAATTTTAAGAAAATTAATTATATTGGTGCAGTAAACAATTTAAGTCAGTAAAAATAATAATCAGTAAAAAAAAGAAAAGTTTTAGGTCTCGCCGAGGCTCGAACTCGCGCCGGAAAAACCTAACTTTGTTGGTGGAAATAGTTGTGTTTTTTTTTTTTTTGTTAATTATTATTTTTTTAATTAATTTTGTAATAATATTGGGTGTTCAGCTTTAAATTATTAATAATTTTTACAAAATTAATAAAATAACGAACTAAGTGTTTATAAATAATTATAATTTGCACACCATTTGTATGTTGTATAGGAAACTGATGAGTATATATACGTTTGTTTGCCTTACAACAATTGGTGTGGAGCGCCGTGGCGTAATGGTTAGTGTGTCGGACTACTGATCCAAGGGTCGTGGGTTCGAGCCTGACTAGCGGCGTTCGTTGTGTCCTTGAGCAAGACACTTTATCGACACTGCTTCAGTTCACCCAGCTGTAAATGGGTACCGATAATTCGTAGTTGCTCTGTAAATACAAATTACCGGCTTCTCTAAAAAATCTCTACCTCCGTTCTTTCTCCCATTCTTGGGAGACGGCATGCAAGGTCCTAGAGCCAGTGCCGCCGTTAAATATAAGCAAAAAAAAACAAAACAAAAAATACAAAAAAACAACAATTGGTACGCCGTGGCGTAATGGTTAGTGTGTCGGACTACTGATCCAAGGGTCGTGGGTTCGAGCCTGACTAGCGGCGTGCGTTGTGTCCTTGAGCAAGACACTTTATCCACACTGCTCCAGTTCACCCAGCTGTAAATGGGTACCGATAATTCGTAGTTGCTCTGTAAATACGAATTACCGGCTTCTCTCAAAAATCTCTACCTCTGTTCTTTCTCCCATTCTTGGGAGACGGCATGCAAGGTCCTAGAGCCAGTGCCGCCGTTAAATATAAGCAAACAAAAAAATTGGTCTCATCTCGTGCATGCCATGTTGTTGATCCGTCTCGTCTGGTAGCAGTCTCTAAATATGTGAATTTGGCGATGGAATTGCATAGATCAAAGGTGCCGGGCTTAAAAGATTTCTGCCTAAGAGCTTGCAATTTCGGAAACCAAATTCACAAAATAGGCTCGCCTTACTTCACTGGTTTCTCTGAATAGAGGAATTGGCAATGGGGTTAAAGGCGACCCGTAAAACTAGACTGTGAGCCAACAGATGCGTGGGCTTAAAAAAGGTCCCAACACCTCAGTGGCTGGGTGCCGGCTAAGAAATATACCCAGTCGCTGGGGGTGTTGTGCACGAGTGGAGGCTTTTGCTATTTTTTTTCGTTGTGCTTGTTCAATAATAATTTTTCAATATCTTTATAAGCGATATCGTAGAAATGTATATTCGTAAACGAATCGTTGGGTTTTAACAATTTTATATAATACACCTTAGTTTTATATCCGATACACATTATCCATCTTAATGTTTGTATTGGTCTCTTGCATAGTTCGCATAATTGCCGGTATAATATTGTAAATGCAACGTTTTTATCGGAGCGTAATAAATTACGCTGATATTTCATGTATTCGATATCGCCTAGTGTTTTCAATTTATATAATTTATATATAGGACTATAACCCCCGTAATCTTCGTAAAATTCTTCAACACATTTATTATAAACTTTCAATTCCCATGTTCAATATAATTGGGACTATAATACCACTTTTTATCATTCAATACCACCACCAAATTTTGGTTGGTGGTGGGAGCTACATTACAGCTCA
Source organism: Conchocele bisecta (assembly GCA_029237695.1). Taxonomy (NCBI): domain Eukaryota; kingdom Metazoa; phylum Mollusca; class Bivalvia; order Lucinida; family Thyasiridae; genus Conchocele; species Conchocele bisecta. The sequence continues at coordinate 47,350,201 of CM055279.1, read as the reverse complement.
ATAACGTTGCAAACGTTGGTGGTATCATTTTGAGTCCCTCTATACTACTTGTCATATATGTGTCCCGTTACCATAAAGGCTTCGTTTTCGGGGAGGAATGGGGGTGGGGGAGGGGCTTTGAGGTGGCAACTAACTAGTATAGCCACAGGTCAGAGCGTACATATTGCGCGATATCGTTGAGGGAAATATTACTGATGTGTCCAGCGAAAAATAGTAAACAGCATGTATCCAAGATTCCAAACCAAGAACACCAAAAAAGTTTGATACGATAAATGAAACCCTTCATAATTAGGCTACCTACAGTGATACTCGAAAGCTATTCAACAAAGAACAAACGTGCTCAATACCGTTACGATTAGCGGTGTACGGTCATGTATGCAATTAATTGAATGGTCAAATATTTCTGTTAATACACAAGACTGTGTAGCATATGATGTATTCGAGTGTATGCTTGATAGTTTCTTATATCAACATGTCAATGAGCCTACAAGAGTCCGTGATAACCAATGTTGTAATACATTATACCTTATATTTACAAATGAGGAGAATATGCTAGACTCCTGCAAATAGACAGTCCGGTAGGAGCTAGTGATCATTCTCTTCTGAAATTTGAATTTATATGCTATATGGATACAGATAATAATACATTTATTCCCAAATACAAATATTACAAGGGAAATTACCATAATATATAAAATGAGATGGTCATTTGCGATTGGGATAATTTACTCTGTAATATTGACATGAATGTGAATTGGAATTTATTCGGTACGACACTAACAAACCTTATGGAGAAACATATTCCTAAATGAAAGGAAAGTAAAAAGTTTGTAGATAAACCACTTTGGATGAATGAGCAAGTGTGTAATACAAATACTGTAAAACGACAGTGAATATAATCAATATGTTATAGCAAGAAATGAATGTACAAATACAGTTCGTTTAGCTAAACGTGAATATGAACGGAAAATTGCCAATGAGGTGAAGACGGATCCAAACTCTTTTTGGAAGTGATTTATATAAAGAAGATGGATCATTAACTATTGGTGACCAGGAAAAAGTGAATGAGCTAAATAACTTTTTCTCTAGTGTGTTTACTAGATCCGCGGACATGGACAGCGAGGCACCAAACTCAGATGGGCTTTTTGATAGGTCACTTGATGATATTCATATTACCCGTGAACAAATAAGTAAACTATTGGCCAATCTGAAGACGAGCAAATCGGCTGGGCCAGATGAACTCCGCCCAAAGGTTTTATTTAAAATCAGGAATTCTATAGTAGATCCATTATATATTTTATTCAATCAGTCACTCGCAACTGCTACAGTGCCATTTGGATGGAAGGATGCTCATGTTTCGGCCATATTTAAAACAGGAGATTAGAAAGTTGCCGGCAATTACAGACCTGTGAGTTTGACATCAATTGTTTGTAAGATTCTTGAATCAATACTAAGAGACAATATTATGGATCATATGAAGTTAAATAACATTTTTTCCGAATGTCAATATGGTTTTAGACCAGGTCGTTCTTGCGTAACTCAGCTTATAGATGTCATGGATAAATGGACGGAATATATAGATAACTCGGTACCGGTTGATGTAATATACTTAGATTTCAGTAAAGCGATTGACTCGGTTTCACATCAAAGATTATGCATAAAGCTTTACCGATATGGTATCAGAAGACGGGTTCTTGCTTGGATCAAAGACTTTGTTAATGGGAGAAGACACCGCGTTGTATATAAATCAGCAAAATATGATTGACTCGATGTTATTTCTGGAGTCCCACAGGGCAGCTTACTTGGTCCTGTTCTCTTCTTGATATTTATAACAATAACTGTCATACGTATCATATGTGTGATAATAATAGACAATCCGATATTTCATCCGTAACTGAGAAGTTTCTCGGTGTGACATTTCAACCAAACCTGAAGTTTGACAAGCATATTGACAATTATGTACTCAGAGCAAATATAGTTCTTGGTGTAATTAGGAATTGTTTTGAATATATGGAAACAGATACATTCCTTACATTATACAAATCATTAATCCGACCACGACTTGAAGATGAAGCATCTGTTTGGAATCCACACTTAAAGAAAGACATAAGACATAAGACGGATTGAAAGAGTACAGCGTCGAGCAACCAAACTAGTCCGCGGATTTTATAACAGAACATATACTGAACGCATGATCCAACTTGCGCTTCCTACGTTAGAGTACAGACGGGCGAGATACGATATGCTTCAAGTGTACAAATGTATGCATAGTATTGACGATACTGCTGAGAATATGTTTTCATTGAATGAGTCACTCGCAGTCATAACTTCAAGATATACAGACGCCAGTGTCGACTAAAAATAAAATAAGATATAATTCATTTGCATTTAGAGTAACTGATACATGGAATCGGCTTCCTGCTCGAGTTGTAAACGCGGAGACGATCAACAGTTTCAAATCCCTGCTGAACGAGACGATCTGGAACCGTCACAAGTTTATACCAACATAATGAGATATCATGCGCAGTCAGGACTATAAACGTTATTAATAAGTACAAATACGAAGGGTCTAAGAGATATAAACTTATAACGACCTGATCATCGAACGTATCAAATGTATCAAAGCACACACGAGAGGAAAGTATTTAACATTCAACCCTAAGTGACTGATATGGACTACTTCATGTTAAAGAGATTGTTCCATTATGTTGGAAAATGGATAATTTAGTAAAACTAAACAAAATATCCACAACTGGTGCAGATCTTGATGAGACGGCTAGTTACAAATTTCTTTATTTGTACTTGAATACTTGCTTGAAATTGTTACAGCTCTGTAGCCGATTTCATCAAAATTGTAAAGTATACTTATCTAGCAAAGTATACTTTGAGGAAGTAATCATTTATTTTCCCGAAATTCATTATTTCATATAGAACTAACCGTTGCATATATTTGATGATTAAAAGTATGCTGAATTATTATACTGAATTCATTACATTATCACAGCCAAAATGGCTGTGATAATGTAATAAATTCAGTATAATAAAAATTAATAAATTTATCCTAAAATTGAAAATTTCTCCCTCAAGGTATTCTTTGCAATGTTGGTGAAATAGGCTACAGGTTCAGGCAATCAAGTTGCTTGATTGCGAATTGACATTGGTAATATATGCTCAGAAACATTGACAGTCTGGGCAAGATAACGCAAGCGGTTGTGTAGAGCACGGTTGTCACCATCCATATCCTTAGATCGTTTTGATTATGTAATAAAACCATGGACCATTGACATTGTATTGTATAGGGGTATACAACACATTTGTATGTTTAAAGTACGTGGAGTCCAAACTTTAAACCGACCAAATGTATTGGAACCCTAATAAACGCAACAGACCATGATTTATTACTTATATTTACACTGCATTTTCTGATATGTAGTTGCAAAAATGTAAATAACTAAATATAAGAATAATCTTGTTCTACGTCATGTTGGCGTAATTCCTGGAACAGCGACGCTGCCTGTCAATAGCGTGCCAATCAACAACATCGCGCGACGTCACATGGGGCTAATGTATAGTACTGGAATGTAAACGCAATACGTCGAATGGGCTTTTCCATTAATAAGCCTGGGAATATAGCATTTCACCCGAAAGTCTCTGCAACACAACTGCCATTATTGCCAATAATTCGAGAAAAATATGCTGATCAGCAGAAAATAAATCGCCAAAAATCGGAGTGTAGGAAAGCTGTCATTTTGGGGAAAAAGAGGTAATTTGGTGCAAAAATCGCGAAAAATAAAAAAAGAATATTGAGATAAAATGTGTGGTGATATTATCAAACGAACTTAATAAAACATTTTAGTGCTTATTGAAAAACTATCAAATTAGTTCATAAATTGTAGTAATTTTGAAAACATTATTTTAGCCAACTTTTTCGAGACTTAATACCGAAAATTGGATAACATGTTGATAAATAGCTATTATTCACATGAAAAAAAATCTGAAAATTGGAAACAAGAAGTTTTATTAGCTAGACCCCAACACACGTGCTTATATTTACACATATAACTACAGAAACATGTATGTAAGTCCCCACGACTGAGTCGTAAAACAGCATATAGCGTTAACATACGTCCCGTATGTCCAAGGTGAGTACGTACGTCACAAAAAAATAACGCTCAGCTAAATGTATTGCAACTTATTTATCCTTACACAGATCTGCTTGATATTTCATACAAACATTGCTCTCATAGTACTCTAAAACCCAATGACACATTCACGATCGTCCGCCCTCACTAAGCCCAGGGTCAAGGTCACATATTTGGTGAGTTCGAAACCTAGACGCTTGCGTCAATGCTTATATGTTTTGTTTGCATACACGAATCTGCTTAATATGTCACGCATGTTTCGCTCCAATGGTCCTCTACCGCCCTGCAACAAACCAAGATCGTCCCGCCCCCGTTAAACAAAATGTCAAGGTCACATACTTGGCGCGTCCCAAACCTTAACGCTGGGGTAAATAACTTATAAGTTTGGTTTCCTCGCACGGATCTGCTTGATATTTCATAAACACATTGTCCTAATGCCCGCTACAATCCACTGACAACTTCACAATCGTCCGGCCGGCCGCTGCTAAGCACAGGATGAAGGTTACATACTTGGTAAGTTCGAAACCCAGACGCTTGGGTCAATCCTTATATGTTTTGTTTGCAAGCACAAATCTGCTTAATATGTCACACACGTGTCGTTCCAATGGTTCTCTACCACCCTACAACAAACCAGGATCGTCCCGCCCCCGTTAAACAGAAGGTCAAGGTCACATAATTGGCGCATCTGGAACCTTAGCGCACGGGTAAATAACTTATATATTTTCGGTTTCTCCGCACGGATCTGCTTGATATTTCATACACATATTATCCTAATGCCCTCTACCACCCACTGCCAGATTCACAATCGCCTCAGCACCGAGAAACCTCAGGTCAAGGTCATATACTTGGTGAGTGCGAAACCTTGACGCTTGGGTCAATGAATCTATGTTTTGTTTCCTTTCACCAATATACTCGATATTTCACCAACATATTGCTTCTGCCCATCATCCTCTACTGCAGTGTAACACATTCACGAGTGTCCCGCCCCCGATAACCCAAATGTCAAGGTCAAACTCGCAGTTTGTTCAAAACCTTAACGCTCGGGTATATGTCCTACAATTTCCGTTTCCCTGAACGGATATGCTTGTTGCTCCAATGGTTCTCTGTCGTCCTGTGACAAGTCCAAGATCCGTTCAAATTCTACCTATCATTTCATGAGAAAAATTCGTTTGACGATTTTTACATTTTTACAGTGGCCATCTTGGATTAGGCGATGACTCCAAATTGATCAATTCTAAAAAGCCTTCATGCAAATATGATCACTGTGATTGATAAACGTATAACCGCGATCGCATTCACTGGTTATGGATGAAATAATGAACAACGGCCTGTCGACAACCGTCCATGTGGAGAGAACTGCGGACGGACGGACAGACGTACTGGAGGACATAGATAAATCATGATAACTCGTTTTGAATGTTTCGCGCATGTTAGGAATATTTTATAAATTTAAATCATTAATAGTCTTCATCCATTGTTGTTTATAAATTGAATTCCTGTTTTCAGTGATTTATTGTTTAAATTCGGATGTTTATGCCCCAAAATTACAACTTTCCTAACTTTTGACACATACGAAATTATGTTCATTTGCTAAACACACATTTGAAAATATATTGTCATTTATTTTGTTAGTATATCTTTGGTCAGTTGGTATTTAAAAAAATATTCCAGTTTTTAGCGTTTCCTGTATTAAATTTGAACTTTTATCCCAAAAATTGGCACCCGGGAGATCCGGATTATTTTTTTTATTTGTAAAGACATACTTGGCATATATTATCAAAAGTATTATATAATATCATTCAACAGTGTTTTTGCAATATTGTTTTCAACTTTATTGCGATTTTTGTACAAAATCACCACATTTTTAAAAAAAATGACAACTTTCCTACACTCCGATTGTTGGCGATGACTTATGGACTATCAACAATTTGAACACCACTTTGCATATTGAAATGAAATTATAGAATCAGTATAGTCATGCGAATTTCAGTCGAAAAGCGGTGCTACAGCTCAGGCTCAGCCAATCAAACTGCTTGATTCTGAGTTGGCATTGCCAATAGATGTTCAGAAACGTTGACATCTGGGCAAGATTAACAAGGTTGTGTACATGTATGTAGGCAACCCAAATAGTCTGCGTTTGAGCATTTAGAATAATTTGCAACATATTCAATTTGCAACATAAAAGGCCGCATGTGGATCGCCCGCACCGTACCGTATCATGTATCCTGTTATGTGATGCGATCACACAGCAGGGTACAGGATACGGTGCGGGTTGTATTGTCGTCCAGACATGCCTCATCCGTGGTGCACTAACCGGATCTTCGACTTACAAGAGCTGTTAGATAACAACCAATGCCGCCTGTTACAAGAGACACTGGTGCTTCATTCCGTGCCAACGTAAAATGTTTCATGTCGAAATAGGTGCCGGATTCCTGACGAATTCACATTCAGATACTGCATAAACACATTTTCGTCTAGAGTAACTGGCGCAAGAAATTTCCGCAGGTCACTAGATGAAACTTGCGTGTATGCGATAGCTCTAAGTACAGCTGAGGGAGAAATTTTCAATTTAAGAATAAATTTATTAATTTTTATTATACTGAATTTATTAAATTATCACATCCATTTTGGCTGTGATAATGTAATAAATTCAGTATAATAATTCTGCATACTTTTAATCATCAAATATGCAGTCGTTAGTTCTATATGAAATAATACATTTCAGGAAAAATAAATGATTACTCCCTCAAAGTATACTTTGCTAGAAAAGTATACTTTGCAATGTTGATGAAATCGGCTACTGGTTCACCTTACTACGCCGGACTGAACATATTAGTATAGTCAGTACTCTATTACTAGTACAGTGGGAACTCTCTAAACCGGATACCCTGGGAGATCCCCATGGTGCCCTGTTTCCAGAGTTCCACTTATACCTCCCAGGGTGTCCGGTTTAGATCACAGGTGATGGGAACAACTAATCTGATAGTCTGTTGTTACTTGTATAGATACAATAATAATATACTATATATATATGTACTGTATATATATGTACTGTCATGTGATTTTTTTACCGTCACCTGTGGGCCGCGCCATACGAAAACCGGGCTTAATGACAACGTCATGAAAAGCGGTAAAAAAACGTCGGAAAACGACGTCGGAAAAACGAAGATTCAAATTGTCTAACGTCGCCGTAAAATTTCACATTTTGCCCTCCCATTTACGTTTACTGGTGTCAGTTAACATTAAGTGTGAACAAAAAACAGAAAATGATAACTTACTGAAACGTTCACTAATATGAGACGCGATGCCTTGTACCTCAGTACACATATTATGACGTCATGACGTGACGTCACGTACTTGTGACGTCACTGAAAGTGAATCCTTGTTTCACGTTATGGCCATGGTGTCGTGACAAAATATTACAGCAAGGATACTTGCACGAGTTCATCGCAACACAATGACTTAGAAATGCTTGAGGTGCTGTACATTGTCGCCTAACTGTCGTTCTTTGACATTGTCTCTCTTTTTCGTCGGTTGTCCTTATGAATTCAAAATGGTGAACGCATAATTTAACTGGCTACATATCAGCGAAGTCTTCGCTTACACTGCACTTTGATTCCTAAATAATCTTAAATATGAACAACCTAGTGTATGTCAACGATATTACCATCTATTATCTTGGTAAATTGAGACTTTTAAACAATTCTAGCCAGTACTTAGCGAATGATATGCTATTTAAAGGTATATGCCTACTTAGTAGGCACAAACTGTTATTTATATGATTTAATTAAGTGTATAATTGTGTCACTTTTCCACCAGTTCTAAAACTTACGAGTGCCCGCTATACAGATATCATTTAGTAATATTTATTTTAATGATAGTGACGCGCGGTGGTATCAGGCTATTTTCATATGCAAATGAGGCATGACATTTTTTAATTATTTATACTAATTAAATGCGTCACCTCAAAAACTAATGTTTACGACAGACTATAAGGTATGATCATTGCACATCGAAAAATAAATACAGATAATAAATAGTAATGTCCGTTAACATGTTAAGGAAACACGGTTATCGCCCCTGATATCAGTGTGGAAATTTATTTCTGATATAAAATGTATAATAGTGACAATCCATAGGTGGGGTAATGGTGAATGAATGTTTATTTGCCAGAAAATGTCTCAGATAATGTCTCTGATATAAAGAACATTTTGTGTCAATTGCGTGGGTATGTATCTTAAATGCCACTCATTTTATCATAAACGGAGATAGGCACGCAGCTATATAATAACATATATATCCGCGGTTTGTATTGAATTTGGCAAAATAAATGCATCAAAATCTCTCTAATAGATTCTGAATCAATGAGTTCAATGCAGCTTCTTGATTGTTTGTGCATAAGAAATACATAATGCACAAAACACACAGTGAGGTCGGTGGAGTTTTCTAAAAGTCTTGAAATTAATTGGAAATTTGATGGTCATAAACTTGCTTTTCGCACGATTTGTAGTATCAAATCATCAGCTTATCACCTGACTACATAATAATGTATGTCTGAATCAGGCGATGGTAATGCGATCCTCAAGAAAAACACACGGCGACAATTATAAAGTATCACGCTACAAAATCTGCCCGACGTCGCGTTTTGTCACAAAGTTAATGTTATAAGCGGCCTACTGCAGATGTACACGTGCAATGTCTACAAACAAATACTCCATTTGCAGCAATTCCGTACACATCCTTATGATATAATATTGGAATAGAAAACAATTATCGTGAAAATTACGTGTGGGCACAATCATATGATCCGGCGACGAAGGGTGGGGATTGGGGATTCGTGGACAAGCGCCCCTTGGGAATATAGTTCATCCCTGAATGCCAATCGGTGTGTCTGAAATGTATTTCATATTGAAATGAGATGAAAAAGAAATTGAAAGTTTTTAAGTGATATTTTTATCACTTCTTTCTATCTATGTGGGTCTGTAGTAATTAAAATAACACACCTTTATCATTATATGAAAGTCATTCGTCACACATATCTAAAATTAGCTTCTAGCTGTGGCGGATTTATATGGGGGATGGGCATCCCATATGCATAACCTGCAACTGCAGCACCCAATGATTATTATGTATTATATTTACGCGGTTTGTGTTATGATCCCGCGGGATAATTTTAGAAGGTTTGCAAGCACAATAAGTACATAAAGGTGTACGGTAACTCGTTTGGCTAATGTTGAAACTGCCAACACATCACATTATTACCAGCCGCCTATCATCACGGTTAGGTTGCTTGTAAGAGTTTTCGATTTCCAGTGTTGGTTGAATAACCATTACTATTATGCTGCAACATCCATATGCCTTGGGTTAACTGACAATTCACATCCATGATGATTGATAAATGCTACATCGATTTCATATGCACAACTCATCATTAATATATCATGGACAATTACATCGTTACCAACGCAGCGTCTTCACGTGATATGGAAACCCAACGCCAAAATAACGTTATGTTAATGTTATGCTTCTTATTGTCCAAAAGAAGAAGAACATGTCCATGCTTTCATTCGTGCTCACACAATCGGTAATTATTTTTCAAAATAAACGGTATAAAATATGTTTTTTATACTACATGCACTTCCGACAGCTAAGTCAGGCAATGCAATTCACATTTGTTCAAACATACCACCATGAAATACAAGCAGTAACATTATTGACTGCTGACGTTGTCGAAGTGGATTCCCTTTATGCGGCTGTTCGTGTACGGTATTAAAAAATGAAATCACTTAGGGTAAGATTGGGCGAATATGGAGGATTGAATAACGCCTCAATCGACGATATTTGATAATAAATTCATCCACTGTACATAACTAATCAATTGGACAAATGTACAGATGTCACTTCAACTATCCTAAAACCCTAGATAAATTGGTACCTCGCCTGGCCTTCTGCTACATGTTCACCACCATCGGGATCCATCTAGCCATACGTCTCCTCATATTTAAATATTTTTAATCACACAATGAGTTCAACCGATCTGGCATTTCACGAAAAGTGGTCAGTCGACCAGGACTTTTACTTTGCGTCACAACGTCTGACGACGTCACTTTTGGACGTCCATGTCTGGCCTAGCCTTTCGCGCCTTCATGTCCATTGTCTATCCGACTGTATCGTTCGTATATTGTCATCCCGATGATGGACCTTCTCTCATCATCAATATCTCGTGTTTTGTGTTAAAATACAAACTTTAATATAATCTCTTGGTTTTTCCGGCATATTCTCTTAGAGAGAGCTGGCAGTCGCTAATCTACGTCATTTCCGGCCATGATGTCAGATTTTTAAAATATGTCGTCGCATACGAAATGTTAAATAATGTCGCTATTATTCCCAAAAATTATTTCAGCCAGCAGCAAACCACGGGGAAACGCCAACACTTCTCACTCTGCCTTATTTGAAAATTATTGATACGAAATTACATTACTTGGGCCTCATTCCAAAACATGACGTTGCATTAGCATCTGCAACACTAGCCATACACATTATTTTCACACTTTGTCTTGGCCTAATGGGAGACACTTGGCCAGGCTACGAGATATCCAAATTTGCTTGACATGCGATAAAAGATGACATAGAGGATATTCATATTTTTGCAAAGAATATGACATATATGTTCATGAGTGGTGTGAAATGTCCATATTTCACGAGTGCCGTTAAAGAGACTCTACTGTACTATGTATCCTATCTGGTGAATGGAAAGCAATGCGGTTGTCCGGTGAGCGTAATCCGCGATCCTCGACTGGAGCAGTCGGTGACGTCATATGAGACAAGCCATGTGATCTTTTACCAACGAAGATGTGCTGTTATGAAACATATTGACAGAAATGTAAATGACGTAAAACATTAACGAAATGAGTCAGTTTTCTCCAGGTACTCTGGTTGTCAGCGTGCGCTAATCTTGCCATTAGTTTCTGTATTTCAAAATACTTTAATATTTTACTAGAAATTAAGCAACTTGATTGGCTGAGCCTGAGCTGTGCTACAGCGCAGGCTCAGACAATCAAATTGCTTGATCGCAAGTTGGCACTGTCGCGATGATTATCTGGGCAAGATTGACATACTGTGTTCTCCACTTTTTTCTGCCGACGAACTTTTGGCTATTAAACACATAATAATTTTTTCACAATAAAATCAATATTTGTTGGAATTTTATGAAATAATTTTTTTTGGGGAGCGTGACTCTTTTGTTATTAATGAAAAAGTACTTGCATTTACATATTTATAAGATTGCACATGCTTAATTGCCAAAAGTTCGTTGGCAGCAAAACGTGGAACAGACAGTAAGTGTTTTTTTGTGTACATTCGCTATATCCCATATCATATCCAAAACGGGATTACTGAAGGAAAATGCAAACCACGTGTCATTTTCATGTAACAGTTTATTTGCGGAATTGTGTGATGTGATACATTGACTATAATGTGTCCGACAACGCCTCTCGAACCGTGGATGCTAACAAAATAACACTACACATGATCAGCTAAACTATTGGTGGCATTTCAAAATATAAATGCTAAAAAGCAACCACAGTAATCACACACAGGATAAACATATAAACAAGTCAACAGCTCCGTTAACTTCCTGAGTTGGAGATCAGCGGGTGTAATCACAGGTACGTGTAACGTGTCTTGGATGGTTAAGTTATAAGTTAGATCTCGGTTCGTCCGCATGTACGTGGAGATAATGCGCGAGCGTGATCTAATACGATGTGAAATGCCATTCTAAATAATGTAAAAAGCAATTCATATGCGCCCGGTGTATACAGACTGTTTTGTTTTGTATTCTGTGTACATCCGGGCGCATGTGAATTGTTTTTTACATACATATTCTGTGTACAATTCCGGGCGCGTATGAATTATTTTGTACATACATATTATGTGTACATCCGGGCGCATGTGAATTGTTTTGTACATACATATTATGTGTACATCCGGGCGCATGTGAACTGTTTTGTACATACTAAGTTTTTAAATTATTTAGCAAGGTATTCACACTAATAATTAACCATCCAATACACGGTATAAGCACATGTGATAGGGACTTTGGAGGTCATTGATAAGTGGCTTTATATATTTCACCAAAACAGAAAATCCCATAGGCTAGATGTACTTCCAACATTTACTTTTAATTAATCAAATCATTTAATTGTTTACCCTAGTTTCACGACCAATGAAAGAACGGCATTTCGTCTCAATTCATCGCATATTGCGACACTTTCGCCAATATCTATTAAAGTAAGGATTAAATGTTCAGCAGCTATATTTCAAACTGATTTTACTCCTTGTTGTTATCAGTTCACGAGACGCAAAGCATTTAACCGCCCACACTCTAGTATAGTGATTCGAAATCACGTTTAGGGGCGGAATTTCGCGAGTGAGCTGGTAAACAATAAGTACGTTAAAGTTCACATATTGAATTCTTAATAAATTAATTTCTCGCTCGCTAGCGCTCGCTACGAAAGAATTTATTAAAAATTAAATATATGAACTATAACTTTTCCTTATGTTATCATGGCCAGTCAGTATATGACATATGGGCCGGTTGCGGGTAAATTACATTAGCTCATTTGTGGCCAGTCAGTATATGACATATGGGCCGGTTGCGGGTAAATTACATTAGCTCATTTGTGGCCAGTCAGTATATGACATATGGGCCGGTTGCGGGTAAATTACATTAGCTCATTTGTGGCCAGTCAGTATATGACATATGGGCGGTGGCGGGTAAATTACATTAGCTCATTTGTGGCCAGTCAGTATATGACATATGGGCCGGTTGCGGGTAAATTACATTAGCTCATTTGTGGCCAGTCAGTATATGACATATGGGCCGGTTGCGGGTAAAATTACATTAGGGCTTTTTGTGGCCCATCAGTATAGACATATGGGCCGGTTGCGGGGTAAATTAATTAGTCATTTGTGGCCAGTCAGTAATATGACATAGGGGCCGGTTGGCGGGTAAATTACATTAGCTCATTTGTGGCCAGTCAGTATATGACATATGGGCCGGTTGCGGGTAAATTACATTAGCTCATTTGTGGCCAGTCAGTATATGAATATGGGCCGGGGGGCGTAAATTACATAGCTCATTTTGTGGCCAGTCATTATATGACATGGTTTTTTTTTTTTTTTTTTGGGGGCGGTTGGCGGGTAAATTACATTAGCTCATTTGTGGCCAGTCAGTATATGACATATGGGCCGGTGGCGGGTAAATTACATTAGCTCATTTGTGGCCAGTCAGTATATGACATTATGGGCCGTTTGCCCAGTAAATACATTTGGGAGCTCATTTGTGGCCAGTCAGTATATGACATATGGGCCGGTTGGCGTAAATTACATTAGCTCATTTGTCGACCAGTCATATGAATATGGGCCGGTTGCGGTTAAATTACAGTAGCTCATTTGTGCCATCCAGTATGGCGGGTGTAATACAGTAGCCTGGGTGCAGGTCAGTATATGGTCAAATTATTGCGTGGCGTATTTACATTGGGTTAGCTCATTTGTGGCCAGTCAGTTATATGGACATATGACGCGGGTAAATACATTAGCTCATTTGTGGCCAGTCAGTATAGACATAGGGCCGGTGGCGGGTGTAAATACATAGCTCCGTTTGTGCGTAGTATATGACATATGGGCCGGTTGGTAAATTACATTAGCTCTTTGTGGCCATCAGTATATGATATGGGCCGGTTGTTATTACATGGCCTCATGCAGGGGTTCGGTATATACATTATTGCGTGCGTATCATTTAGCTCTGGCCATCGTCAGCGGGTAAATTATTAGCTCATGGTGGCATTCAGTGTCCAAGGTCTACAAGGTCAGGAATGATCGAGACAAATTGTCTCCCCCAATTATCATATGAACCAAGTATACTTCAATTGTAATGACGTTATGGCCAATATAGCTTGATCTGACGAACGAAAAGTGGTAACAATGCAGTTGAAGTGTAAGGGATAGGCCAGAGTAGATAAGTACACGTAGTCACTTAATCACTTATAATGTACACTATATTACATGGGGAACACACAGGAATACATGATACATTGATATGCGAACATCACTGTACTGTGCATGACACTATTCAATTACTACAAGGTTGTAAGCCAATCGACTGTTATACTTTAACGCAACTTAAAAGCTATAGACGAATAAACTCGGTATGTGGTATCTCAATGGTCCCGTAGTGGACAGTATGAATGCAACAAGTACTTTGAATGATCGCTAATCAAAATGAAATAACATACAAGTATAACATGGCATAACGAACATTGGAGGACAAAATGACAATCATCTGAGCTACCCCAGTGCTGGCGTATCTCAATAGATAGTGTAACCTCTGAGTATCAAGGTCCCAAGGTCTGCCTCACCCGCAATATGAGGTCTAGTCAACAATATGGCTTTAATCCAACTTCAAGTGGATTAATCCATAAACAATATATGTAGTCTTACTACAATCCTTTAGCCATGATATGCCATGATAGGAGTATTACCATACACTATCAAAGTATACATATGTATTGCCTATGCAATATATTTCCAAAGTATGAATGTCAAAGTCAAAGCCGGATGTGGTTACATCACATGATAGTCAATAACGATAATGTTCCGGAAGCTGGTTCCCGGAAGTAAAGTTCCACAGGTAGTATTATCTCCGGAAATGGTGGACCAGATGTAAAGTTCCTACGGTATCACTCGACTGTAGCAACCCGGATGTGGTAGACCGGATGTAAAGTATCCATGGTGAATCAATGGGTTGTAATACCGGAAGTGGTAGACCGGATGTAAAGTTCCGATATAATACAAAATGGCGATTATCACGTTGGCTAAGACGCCGGGAAAAGTTTCACTTAGGTGACATTCAACTCGGTGGTAGTATAATGATATGATATGTGTGTATGGCGTTTCACTTCACTAAACTATGGCTGTGACTGTCTGCTGAACGCGAGGTAGCTATCACACACTGCTCTATACAGGCCTGTACCCGGAGCTGCTACACACACTGCGCCAGACAGACGTACGGACACTCGGACGACCCGATACTCTGCACTGACTGGGGTCTGCCCTCAAACGAGTGGACCAAAACGTCCAATGTGGCTCGCTGGAGCGTTCTCAAGAGGCTACAAAAAATGAAATGAATCTCCAATTACTGGACGAATACGCACAGACAGACAGACAGGATGCACAACAGACTAAAACGGGAATCGCACAACGGCAAATCATGCTGAAATAAAATGTTCTAGGTACATACCAAAATCCTCCGTGTCACTGGTGAATACAGTACTAGTCTTCTGTAACCAGAAAAATATGTGTCCCGCCAACACATAGCGAGACATCGCTTATATACGCACCAGTGAAACCATGCACGGAATAATGGATATGCCTACCCCTCGTACGACATCTCACATAAATACTACAAAACCATGGCTTTTGCCATGTCACCCGTGGGTTATATTTGGCATAAATATATGTTCCCACGCCTTAAATTCAACCAAACCAGTGTACAGCCCTCGTGGAATAAATACCATCCAACATGGTATACCCCACACTACCATAAATCTGCACACTATAGACCCATAATCCGCCAAACCCCTCCATAACGGTCCTACGGCTATACACTCAAATGAGAGTGTAGCACATACTAAACTCAAATATCGTGGTCATTTACGGAAATATCACGACACAAAACATCACCATTATGGGATCTGATATATCCGTGTTGGCCAGTACCAGGCTATGATGAACACTAACCCGTAGCATACATAACAGGGCAGACCATGGTATGGTCCTGCGCTGTAATACTGGCTTCACCTACAGAAGGTCCCTTATATGGTGAAACACTGACACGCGGACAAACTCGGCTGGCACGGACAGTGGACATCCGTAATACTAAAAGGTATCTTTTCCCTAGCGAAACCAGCACACGCAGTCAACGAGTTCTCTACCACACACATGCATAGTCTGTGGCAAATATGGCGTGACATCAGTAAAACATTGCTCATAAAATAGACGTATAAAAATCCGCAAAAATGACACGCATAAACGTATTTCCACCAATACAACATAAGCCCCCTTATTACATGCACATTGCACATGGCAAATGTACATGCCAAACCACAGGTGTGCCAAAAACCACAGGTGTGTGAAACCACAGGTATGTGGAATCACAGGGATCTGAAATCAATAATACGCACAACAATACAACACAGTACCACACATCACAAATATACAATTATACGGATTCCAGAATGTACAAGAATGCACGTGTCACGCGACATATCTCCCCCCTAAACAAAAAGTGTTTACACTTTCGTGCATAATCGCGAGACACGTTGGCACAGCTGAATCTACCCGATATCCTGCTCAGGTAGTCTCCCCCTGCCCCCAGATTGTCGGCCCCTTTTATCGCAACAATACGCATTCGGTAAGGTTGCAGTATCAAGGCCCACCTCATTAGTCGGGAATTTGCAACCTTGGCTTTGCTTTAGGTAAACCAACGGTTGGTGTCCGTTTCTAGGATAAATTCCCCCCCCCCCAAACAAACAAATAACGGTGGAACTTCTCGACCCCCCACACGACTGCCAGGCACTCCTTCTCAACTACCGAATAATTGCGTTCCCTTGGCAACATCTTTTTGCTGGCATACGCTATCGGAAGTGGGATACCATCCTGCTCTTGCAAAAGTATTGCCCCTAACCCAATGTCGGAAGCATCCGTCCTGAGCACAAAAGGTTTGTCTAGTTCGGGCAGTTTCAGAACTGGGTCCCTGGTCAATAATCCCTTGAGGGTAACGAAAGCTTTCTGTTGGGGTGCCCCCCCAGTTGACCTTGTTCGGTTGACCTTTCTTAGTAAGGTCAGTTAGCGGGCTCGCTATCTCTGCGAAGTTGGGCATGAACTTCCTATAGAACCCGGCTAACCCAAGAAAGCCCTGACCTCCTTCTTTGTCTCAGGGACATTAGCTTCATGAACTGCCTTGACCTTTTCGGATGGGCCCTTAGTTCTTTCTTACTGCTGATAGTATGTCCCAGGCACTCAAGTTGCCTGTACCCAATGCTGCACTTGGAGGGTTTTGCCGTTAGATTGGCATCGGACAATCGGGAGAGGACTTCACTCAGAGCTCCCAGGTGTTGTTGCCACGTATGGGAGAATATCAAGATGTCATCAACAAAGCTGTCTGCATTGTGGACCCCCTTTAATACTTTCCTCATGAGTCTACAGAAAGTGGCCTGTGCCGTGACCATTCCAAAGGGCATGACCTTGAACTGGAATAGACCCTGGGGTGCCTCGAAAGCGGAATATTCCCTGGAATTCTCATCCAATGGGACCTGCCAGTATCCCTTACTCAGGTCCAGCTTTAAAAAGTAGTTATGTCCCGCCAACTTAGAGAACATCTCTTCAATATTTGGCATTGGTTCCGCATCAAACACAGTGACTTTGTTAAGTTGCCGGAAATCAATGCAGAATCGGAGCCCCCCCGTCCTTTTTCCTAACCAGAATTACGGGGGATGAGTAGGGTGTGATTTTTGAAGGTTCTATGACACCTAGCTTCAGCATCTCCTCTACTTCCTGGCTGACTGTTTCCCTGACCTTAAATGGGATAGGGTACCCCCTAATTCTTAATGGGTCTTGCGTTGACAACTTTATCTCATGTTTTCTCTATATGGGTGTGTCCTGGTGCGTCCCTCAGGACATGGGTGAATTCCCGTAAGATCTCTTTGACTTGCGTCTTTTGTTTCTTGCCTAAATCAGGCGACAGGTCAACTTTGCTCTCCGTATCACGGACTCTAATCCCCTGGGACATAACATGTTTTCTTCGGCACTACACCCACTTGGACTAGGATCCCCCTCTACTGTGTCTTCTATCACGGCCGCATTTATTACAGTGAGTATTCCCTTCCCCGGGTGCTCAGGCCTAGTCTCGTACCTCTTTAACATGTTTGCATGAAAGTTTTTCAACTTCCCTCCCATGTCAAACTCTATAGTCCCACTCATTAACTACCTCTGTTATGGGGTATGGTCCCTTCCACCTAAGAAGCAATTTGTTGTTGTCTGTCGGTAGTAGTACAAGTACCTGATCTGCCACTGCATACTGGCCTACTACGAGTCTTACGGTTGTAAGTACTTTGCGTACTTTTTGGACGCACTCATCAAGTTCTCATGCGCGATTTCGCATGTTTTCTCGAGCCGTTCGCGCAAGTCGAGGACGTACTGATACGTCGTTTTGACGTTGTCCTCTATGTCCTTCTCGGACCACAGATCTCTTAGTATGCTCATCGGACCTCGAACGGTCCTTCCGTACAATAGTTCAAACGGTGAGAAAGCCAAACTTTCTTGAGGGACTTCGCGAATAAGAGCGCGTTAATGTATTTGTCCCAATCTTTGGGACGTTCGCTTGCCATTCTACGAAGCATATGCTTTAACGTACCATTGAACCGTTCCACGAGACCGTTACACTGTGGGTGGTACGGTGTCGTGGTTAATTGTCTCAGCGATAACAATCTACTAACTTCCTCCATGACTGCCGACGTAAATTGACTACCCCTATCGATTAGCATCTCCTCGGGAATACCCAGTCTACTGAACATATCCACGAGAGCTTCCGCGACTCGTTCGGCCTCGATGCCTGGTAGTGGTACCGCTTCTGGGTACCTAGTTGCATAATCAACTAACGTTAGTATGTAACGATTCTTCCGATCGGTAACTGGAAAAATTGGCCCTACAATATCAACTGCGACTCGTTTGAACGGAGTGTCTATCAACGGCATAGTTCCTAACGGAACCTTGGTGATGTGTCCCTTTGACACAGTCTTTTGACATATGTCACAAGACCTACAAAACCGTGTAATGTCACTGCCCACGCCTGGCCAATAAAATTCTGATAACACTCGATCAGTTGTCTTCTTAACCCCTAAATGGCCCGCCATGATTGATTCATGTGCCACTTTCATCACGGTAATCCTAAGTGTTTTTTGGGACTACCAGCTGATGGTACATCCTACCTGACCCTATCGATTCGAAATTACGATACAACAAGTCTTTTCGGTATGCGAATTTCGATTTGTTTCCGTTCTTACTTGACCGTACCGTTCCGTCTTTTGCATTATTTCGAACTGACGTCAATGTGACGTCATGTGCCTGCGCCTCTTTGAATTTATCGAGTGATACGTTCGCGATTGCGGTAGGGACTTTGAGGGTCTTATATGATTCGTCCCGGGCTGTCGTTTGTGACCTAGTTTCAACTGCGCACGATTTAGCGCCTCTAAAATCGGATATCACCGGTAACTCTGACCCGTCTACATTACCTATGGTAACATCATACATTGTATCTGTCATGCAAAGGGCTTCTACCTGACCTTTGAAAAAAGGTGTATCTAGATCTACCAGGGCGGTAGGAATTCCACTCATTTTGCTCCTGTTTACCAGCATGCATGTTGAAACTTTGCTTAAAAACTGACCTGGTTGTACTAAGCTTTCCCTGACGACCACCCCGGTACACCCAGTATCTCGCATTACTGTGACCTTTTTCCCATTTAATGTGCCCTCTGCTACGGGTAGCCTATCCATACCAAATGTACATCCGTTAATCAACTCCGGCTGTATCTCGCTACCTGAACATACAATAGTGGTGTCGGTATCAACCACACAGAAATTTCCTTGGTTTCCCCCTGGTTGTTCCGTGTTTTGCCACCTACCTCTACCTCTGCCTCTAGTGTGCCTTCCACTTCTACCTCTATTTCTACCTCTGTACCGACCTCTCTGTTCTTTATCTGCAAAACTTACATGTTTCTCTTCCTCGACTGCTGCTGCTTTGTAAGCTGAGGACCGGTCACGTTTAGGACAATCGTAGGACATGTGACCTTCTTTGCCACAATGGTAACATGTCCCGCGATGCCTATCGTAGCCGTTCCTGCTGGTACTTCTGTCATAACTACCTCTACTCGGGCTTCTATCATAACTACCCCTACTTGGGCTTCTATTGTGGTCTCTATTCTGATATCTGTCCCTATCTCGACTCCTATCTCTGGATCGATTATCCGCACTACTTACCTTGCGCCTCTGGTTATCTACTGACCTGTACTCAGTTCTGTTGCTAGTACTGTTCCTCTGAACTACATACTTGCTACCTCCTCTAGCTTCTGCAAAGTAAATCTGCCTGAACCGCCATCTGATCTATCGATCAAATGTTTTCTCTTTGAGAAATAAGTAGAGCTCACGACTGCATATACTTAACATCTGATCTCTGATCATGTAGTCTAGTACTCCTTCATATGTTCTATTCACCTTACCTAACTCAAACCATCTATCTAAATAGTTCTTTGACCGACAGACATATTGCACAAATGATTCACTGTGATCAGGTTTGGTGTTTTTGAACATGCGTCTGAACCCATCTTCCGTTAGATCAAAACATTTCAACAATGCGGATTTCAACTTATCATAGTCAAGAGCATCATCAATAGGTAGTCTAGAATATACATCTAATGCCTTGCCCTTCAATAACGCACTCAAGTGTAGTGACCACTATCTCTCCCCCACCTTTGAATTGCTGCGTACCACTCAAATCTAGCTAAGTAGCTATCCATGTTGTCATTATTCTGATCAAAATGTGGCAGCTTCGGACCGAATGCTCTGCCATAGTCCCTATCAATGTCTATCTTCATCTGCTACTTCTCCCCTTTCTACTTTTGCCATTTCTACCTGATGCTTAGTGTCTAATTCTCGCAATTTATATTCTAGAGCTAACTGTGCTTCATTGCATCTAATCTATCTTTTTTCCCCATCTGTCGCTCAACCTCTTTAGCTAACTGCTCAGCATCTAACCTACCTTCTCAGCCTGTCGCTCAACCTCCTTAGCTAACTGCTCAGCATATAACCTATCTTTCTCCATCTGTCGTTCAACCTCTTTAGTCAACCGCTCAGACTCTTTAGCCAACCGCTCAGCATCTAACCTATCTTTCTCAGCCTGTCGCTCAACAACCTCCTTAGCTAACTGCGCAGCATCTAACCTATCTTTCTCAGCCTGTCTAGCCTCTAGTCTTTCCTGTCTTTCTCTCTCCTGCTCTTCCTTTACAAAGGCCCTTAACTCTGAATCTGCTAGCCCTAAGCTTTTGCCTAGTCCATTAGCTCCTTAATGGACGACATTCTCACTCTCAAATCAACTCCGGATTATCGATTTACACGCTTTACCCGACGGTACACAAGGTCTCTAGCACTCAAATCACTTGGTGATTTGTGCGAGTCTCTTGCTTCACGTCTATAAGGTTTAAGGTAAATCAATCCGGTCTCTACTCCTAACGACGGTATAAGTTTCTCAATCGGGTAAGTCAATCCGGTATATGTATAGTCTAATGTAATGGTATATTTACCATTCCCTCTCTAAGGAACTGGACACAATATTGGGGACTGGTTATAGACACCTGGCAGGATATAGTATTGTTCATACACAATATAAATAGTGGTAGTAATCTCGCTCAGATGCAGAAGTGTCTAGTGCTAACCTAGAACACCCGCTGTGCCATCATCACAGGGAGGTACTATTCAACAAATCCAAAGTTACAATGACCCTTACATCCACTATCTCACCAGATCGTCTCAACTCTATACTTCTGTACCTAGGTAGTCAAATCATGTATGTGGTGATGTATTAGTGCCTAAGTGTTGGAGTGCATCTTACATTAACTCCCAAGGCAAACAAATACAAGATTGAATTTTGACGACGCTAGGGTACAGCTATTCTAGCCTCCTTACTTCAACTGCTTTGAACAAACTGATTATAAAAAGAGGAAACAAAATCCCACTTCTGACACCATTGTCAAGGTCATTACCAAGGTCAGGAATGATCGAGACAAATTGTCTCCCCAATTATCATATGAACCAAGTATACTTCAATTGTAATGACGTTTATGGCCAATATAGCTTGATCTGACGAACGAAAAGTGGTAACAATGCAGTTGAAGTGTAAGGGATAGGCCAGAGTAGATAAGTACACGTAGTCACTTAATCACTTATAATGTACACTATATTACATGGGGAAACACACAGGAATACATGATACATTGATATGCGAACATCACTGTACTGTGCATGACACTATTCAATTACTACAAGGTTGTAAGCCAATCGACTGTTATACTTTAACGCAACTTAAAAGCTATATACGAATAAACTCGGTATGTGGTATCTCAATGGTCCCGTAGTGGACAATAGTATGAATGCACAAGTACTTTGATGATCGCTAATCAAAGTGAAATAACATACAAGTATAACATGGCATAACGAACATTGGAGGACAAAATGACAATCATCTGAGCTACCCCAGTGCTGGCGTATCTCAATAGATAGTGTAAACTCTGAGTATCAAGGTCCCAAGGTCTGCCTCACCCGCAATATGAGGTCTAGTCAACAATATGGCTTTAATCCAACTTCAAGTGGATTAATCCATAAACAATATATGTAGTCTTACTACAATCCTTTAGCCATGATATGCCATGATAGGAGTATTACCATACACTATCAAAGTATACATATGTATTGCCTATGCAATATATTTCCAAAGTATGAATGTCAAAGTCAAAGCCGGATGTGGTTACATCACATGATAGTCAATAACGATAATGTTCCGGAAGCTGGTTCCCGGAAGTAAAGTTCCACAGGTAGTATTATCTCCGGAAATGGTGGACCAGATGTAAAGTTCCTACGGTATCACTCGACTGTAGCAACCCGGATGTGGTAGACCGGATGTAAAGTATCCATGGTGAATCAATGGGTTGTAATACCGGAAGTGGTAGACCGGATGTAAAGTTCCGATATAATACAAAATGGCGATTATCACGTTGGCTAAGACGCCGGGAAAAGTTTCACTTAGGTGACATTCAACTCGGTGGTAGTATAATGATATGATATGTGTGTATGGCGTTTCACTTCACTAAACTATGGCTGTGACTGTCTGCTGAACGCGAGGTAGCTATCACACACTGCTCTATACAGGCCTGTACCCGGAGCTGCTACACACACTGCGCCAGACAGACGTACGGACACTCGGACGACCCGATACTCTGCACTGACTGGGGTCTGCCCTCAAACGAGTGGACCAAAACGTCCAATGTGGCTCGCTGGAGCGTTCTCAAGAGGCTACAAAAATGAAATGAATCTCCAAATTACTGGACGAATACGCACAGACAGACAGACAGGATGCACAACAGACTAAAACGGGAATCGCACAACGGCAAATCATGCTGAAATAAAATGTTCTAGGTACATACCAAAATCCTCCGTGTCACTGGTGAATACAGTACTAGTCTTCTGTAACCAGAAAATATGTGTCCCGCCAACACATAGCGAGACATCGCTTATATACGCACCAGTGAAACCATGCACGGAATAATGGATATGCCTACCCCTCGTACGACATCTCACATAAATACTACAAAACCATGGCTTTTGCCATGTCACCCGTGGGTTATATTTGGCATAAATATATGTTCCCACGCCTTAAATTCAACCAAACCAGTGTACAGCCCTCGTGGAATAAATACCATCCAACATGGTATACCCCACACTACCATAAATCTGCACACTATAGACCCAGATCTCATAATCCGAAATCTACTCGACTGGTCTCGACAATGCGAAGGTCGCTCTTGGCCCCGCCAAACCCCTCCATAACGGTCCTACGGCTATACACTCAAATGAGAGTGTAGCACATACTAAACTCAAATATCGTGGTCATTTACGGAAATATCACGACACAAAACATCACCATTATGGGATCTGATATATCCGTGTTGGCCAGTACCAGGCTATGATGAAACACTAACCCGTAGCATACATAACAGGGCAGACCATGGTATGGTCTGCGCTGTATACTGGCTTCACCTACAGAAGGTCCCTTATATGGTGAAACACTGACACGCGGACAAACTCGGCTGGCACGGACAGTGGACATCCGTAATACTAAAAGGTATCTTTTCCCTAGCGAAACCAGCACACGCAGTCAACGAGTTCTCTACCACACACATGCATTGTCTGTGGCAAATATGGCGTGACATCAGTAAAACATTGCTCATAAAATAGACGTATATAAAAATCCGCAAAAATGACACGCATAAACGTATTTCCACCAATACAACATAAGCCCCCTTATTACATGCACATTGCACATGGCAAATGTACATGCCAAACCACAGGTGTGCAAAAACCACAGGTGTGTGAAACCACAGGTATATGGAATCACAGGGATCTGAAATCAATAATACGCACAACAATACAACACAGTACCACACATCACAAATATACAATTATACGGATTCCAGAATGTACAAGAATGCACGTGTCACGTGACAGTCAGTATATGACATATGGGCCGGTTGCGGGTAAATTACATTAGCTCATTTGTGGCCAGTGTATATCCTGATCATGATTGTATTCTGTATACTTGTTAAACTATTATTTGTGTACATAAACCACAGGCTGTAGGAATTTGTGATTGGAAAACTTACAGAAAGTCCGATTTGGTAGAGAGTCGCCTCTGTTACGGGACGCCTCTGCACTTAATCGGACTTTCGATAAGTTTTCCCAGCAAAATTACGTACCCTGTGGCATAAACGACGTTAATTGACTGGCAACCACTGTGGGTCCTGATCAAGACTGCGCGGATGTGTGCGCAGTCTGATCTGGGATTCCGCTGTTTGCACACGTCGCAAGGTCCATTTTGTTAGGTGGCAGCTCACATGTAATATATTCAAAACACTGAGTACGTGCGATTTTTACCGAAAATCTATGATTTTGCTAGTAGTAAACCAGATCGATATTAGATCCGAATAAAGTCCGAAGGGAATGCAACATTGTAACTATCCTAAACTCAAGGTGTATGATCGCGTGGTACTAACAACAACAACAAGTACTGAAACTTCCAGAATCCATCTGATTCAAAGTACGTATTCTTTTATATTGTCCTTATTACGTAACGGATATTAAGGAAAATATCAAATAATACTTACTTTGGAGTGGGCGACGTTGTAATTGTTGTTGTAACCACGTGAGCATGCACTTTGAAACTTGAAAACCCACGAAAACATTCTGCATCTTCGATTCTCGACCAATGACTTTCATAGCAGCTATATGAGGCATTTGACAGTTGTAGATAATGTTCGTGCATGTATGGAAATATTTGTATTCGCGGTGGAATACTTTTCACCGTTCGAATTGAGTTTATGGACGTGGAATTATGAATTTTTGAACTAATCACTCGACTAGCCGGGATATGGACTAGTTGGACCCCCAGTTTGAGAGTCTAAACCATGGTTTAGGCTCTCAAACCGCAGTTTGAGCAATTATTTTGCATTTGGCCAGAAACTTACGTTTGAGATCGTAATCCAACAAAAACCCTAAACGCTAGTTTGGATCCAAACCATATAATTTAATATAAAAAATGCCAATCGTGATCCCAAACGGTAGTTTTCTTAAACCCTGGTTTGGGCAATTATTGTGCACTTGGCGGCAGAAACCAACGACAATACAACCCGCACCGTATCCTGTACCCTGCTGTGTGATCGCATCACATAACAGGATACAAAGAAGGCGGAGATGGCAACTCAATGTACCATTTTCATATATCACATCACTCTAATGATGCAATTATAATTGAAGCCAAGTGTATCTATCTATGACCTACTACCTTAAAGGTACATGCCCACTCAGTAAGAATTAAATAAGTGTATAATTATGTTACTGTTCCAACAGTTCTAAAAATCACAAGTGCACACTATACAGATAAAATCATTAAGTAATATTTATTTTACTGATAGTGACTCATGGTGGTGTCAGGCTATTTTCATATGCGAATAAGGCATAATAGTGTTTAATTATTTATACTAATTAAATGCGTCACCTGAAAAAATAATATTTTCCACAGATTATAAATTATGATCATTTTGCACATAAAACAATAAATACAGAGAATAAATAGTAATGTCCGTTAACATGTTAAGGAAACATCGCCCCTGATATCATTGTGGAAATTTACGTCTGATATAAATATATAATACTGCCAATCAATACGTGGGGTACTGGTGAAAGAATGTTTATTTTGCCAGACAATGTCTCAGGTGATGTCTCTGATATAAAGGACATGTTGTGCCTACATAGTGGGAATGTACCTTTAAAGTCCATAAAATGTGACAAGAAAGAAATTTTCGAAATCCAGATTTGGTTTAATGCGCAGTTTATACTTGTTTACATACTCATTTAGGTGTTTGTTAACATACTTTTCAAGTACTCAAGGTCGTGAACAAAATAACACAAAAGTCTAGTGTGTCTTATTTTGATGTTAATTTGAACTAAAAAATAGTTTATTTCATTAATATTCTATCCGGATCCTGTAATGCTAGACGATGTTATTCATACAAAAACGGAATTGGAAACGTGTGTTGGTTTTGTCTCGCCAAGCAGGTGCCATGAGACAATAATATCCGTATTGTCATGCGGGGGCTGAATGGTGATGACATTGAACATTAACTTAATAATAATTTGTAAACGATCCACTGAACTGGCATTAAATTAGCGTCCAATTCGTGGGTGAAAATTTAGTTTTAACCCATTTGTTGACATGGCGAACACGTTGCATGTATCAAAAGTCGCACAAATTCAGCGAATTAAAGGTCGAGTATTATTCTGGGTCAGATAAATATCACACCAGTGCATATCATGGATACTCTTAATATAATCTCACTGTTCCTGAAGGAAACCCTATTCCCGGTCACGTATATATTACTGATAATTTTGCATTTAGGGGTGGCATCATTTCAGCATATTCTGTGCTTATATGTAGGACATTCCAACACATAGTAATTAGTATGCCCCCTATGCGATAGCAAGGTCGGCATATTGCGTTGCTCTTGATGTTCCGTACGTCCTTCCGTCCGTCCGTCCGTCCTTCCGTGTACATTTGTGTCTAAACATTAATCCAACATGTACAATAGTCAATATTACGATAAACGATTGCTTCAATACTTGGACACTTGAATCACTTGGACATTTGTCACACACTCGCGCCACCATTAACACGACCTTGACATGTGTCACCTTCCAAATATCGCTGAAACACTTAGCCATTGTGTTACGTCGAAACGTTTGTATGAGTTTCTCCGACATGTAATATCTTCAATATTAAATGATG
The DNA here is from genome assembly GCA_029237695.1 of Conchocele bisecta. NCBI lineage: Eukaryota > Metazoa > Mollusca > Bivalvia > Lucinida > Thyasiridae > Conchocele > Conchocele bisecta. Next base: position 47,322,835 of record CM055279.1, on the reverse strand, counting down.
TAAAATCGCCCAAAGGATTGCTTTAATATTTGGACATTTCATTCACCTGAATATGTGTGATGCAATGGCTCCACCAATGACATGACCTTTTTGACCTTCAAAATGGTGCTGAAACAATTAGCTATTTTCTTACGTCAAACAGTGTGTAGGACTTTCTCAAATGACTTTTAAATTTGTGTAAATTAATAATTGTAATTTTTGACACACAATCTCTAGTTAGAGTCCAGTATGCCATGGGGGCATATCAATGTGTACAAACATAATTTCTAGGTCTGTATACTTTGAGGTTCTAAATAAATGAATGTATGTATTATTTACAGATTCCGAATGTGGACCATTAGTGGAGAATAAACGTGTCGGTTCGAATCCCAATGAAACCTATAATTTTTATTTCCGAAAAGTGTCTAATTTACCAAACACAACATTGCCGTATGTATCTTTAACGGTGTGATCGAATAGCACTGACACAAATATGATTGCGACATTTGTCATTCGAAAATAAACTTTACAATATTTATTCGACAGTATATGGTAAAATACAAGGTATACAATGACAGGGATATGGAAACAAGCGTGAAACTTATATGAATTCGTCTCCCACGTTTACTCGGTTAATCAGAGTTAAAGGTACGTGCCCACTCAGTAGACACAAAATGTTCTTTATATCAAAGGCATCATCTGAGATCTTTATATCAGAGACATCATCTGAGACATTTTGCGCCTACTGAGTGGGCATGTACCTTTAAAGGTACATGCCCACTCAGTAGACACAAAATGTTCTTATATCAGAGGCATCATCTGAGACATTTTCTAGAATAATAAACATTCATTCACCATTACCCCACGTATTGATTGGCATTACTATACATTTCATACCAGGTGTAAATGTCCATACTGATATCAGGGGCGATAGCCGTGTTTCCTTAAAATGTTAACGGACATTACTATTTATTATCTGTATTTATTTTTGCATGTGCAATGATCATACTTTATAATCTGTCGAAAATATTATATTTTTTAGGTAACGCATTTAGTTAGTACAAATAATTCGTAATTTGTAGAACTGGTAGAATAGTGGTTTATGATATCAGAAACCCTAGTTTGAGAGTCTAAATGGTGGTTTGAGCCGCCAAGTGCACAATAATTGCCCAAACAAGGGTTTAAGAAAACTACCATTTGGGATCTCAAATGCCAGTTTAAGCCCAGACTAGGGCTTGAGGAGCCTAAACAAGGGTTTAAGCTCCAAGCCATGGTTTAGGGAATTATTGTGCATTTGCCTTTCCATAAACTATTCCAATCAAATTCCTAGAACGGTTAATACTATGGTATATATCTGTAGCCGATGTCACCAAAAGTGATAAGCATACTTATCTAGGTAAGTATACTTTGAGGGAGTAATCATTTATTGTCACAAAATGCATTATTTCTAACGACTGGATATATTTGATGATTAAAAGTATGCAAAATTATTATACTAAATGTATTACATTATCACAGCCAAAATGGCTGTGATAATGTAATAAATTCAGTATAATATATTTCTCCAACGAGGGTCAGCTATGATTTACAGTGAATGTAAAACAAGACCAGCATTAGTGGGGGACGTAACTCTTCACAACTCCCATACGGTCCGTAGTATATAGGACGGTACTGTAATGTGAGTTTTGTAGAATTAGTGCCCGCAACAAGGCCAGCATAAAGACCTTCTCAGTTCGTGCAGGGTAATGAGGAATCGTAACTAGTTATTTCCCATTGCAAATGCATGTATATTTATAGAGATCCGGCATTATGCTGTATTTCAGTGTTTATTTCTTACTGAATAGCACAAAAATTGAGTTTTGGACAGTTAGTTGACCCAGATCAGACTGCACATCTGTGCGGTCTGATCTGACTGCAATAACATCAATAATTGTGAAAATATGAATCTGGCAAATAATGTAGTACCAGATCAGATTGCGCAGATATCATGGGCGGATTCAGGGGGTGGGGGGGGCGGGGGGGGGGGACGGACCCGGCGCCCCCCCCTAAAATTCGCCGAGTAAAGATTGTTTACAAGTTACAAGGCACGTTTCATGCCAAGTGCCATGTATTCCATGCATTTTTCGGTCGTTGTCTTATTGTTTCAAACTTTAAACGTGTTCAATCAAAAATCATGTCTAAACATACTGTGACAATATCAATATTTTTGCTCCAAAATGCGCCAGAACGCAGGAAATGCGATGTATATTAAAAAAAAATCAGGTTCCCCGGACCCCCTAGCGCCTCGGTCGACAAATTTTGCACTACTTGACTATATTATCGAACGAGCATATGCTCGTTTGATAACATGTCAAGTATTACAAAATAGTTACATCCCCCCCCCCCCAACCCGAAATCCTGGATCCGCGCCTGGATATGTAGGAGGATTCGGATCAATACTAGTCGAAATCACTATATCGACTTCTTTTAACAACACATCATGCCTCATTCGTTCTTTTTACAAGTAATAAGGCCCTAAATAACACACTTTGGACCGTATTTCTATAAATAAATTCAATGGGAGATAACTACCTATGATCCCTCATTGTCATTCAGCTGATTCGTATTTTGGGAGACTTTAACATGGTTACAATGTTAATTTTGTATGTTTAATTAATTCTGTTCAGTAGCCGATTTCATCAAACTTACAAAGCATACTTATCTAGCTAAGTATACTTTGAGGGAGTAATCATTTATTTTTCCCGAAACCACTGCATATATTTGATGATTAAAAGTATGCAGAATTTATTCTTAATTTATTACATTATCACAGCCAACATGGCTGTGATAATGTAATAAATTCAGTATAATACAAATTAATGAATTTATCCTTAAATTGATTTTTTTTCCCTCAAAGTATACTTTGCTAGATAAGTATACTTTGCAATGTTGGTGAAATAGGCTACAGGTTCAAGTATACACGTCCACAGACAGTTGTAATCGCTCGCGGTCTCTTGCGTATCTTGAACGAGAATTCATGTGTATGTTACGTTTTATGTAGGAATTATTGGCAAAATAAAAAAAAATGAAACCTTCAGTGAACCGTGAATATTTTGAACATCAACTGTTTGTTAACGAGCCATTCAAAATGTTTTGGCTATCGAAAACGGTAGCGACGTAAAATTATAAACGATGTCGTTAGCGTTTTTTTATAGTTATGGAAAAAATAATCTCGTAATTGCTCACAACGTCTATATCTACAGTTTCTCTTCGAGATATACGAGAAGTAATCACCACATCTAGTTTAAAAGGAATACAAGTGACTGTCATACGTATGGATCAAACGTTATCATTCGAACCAATCGTTAATTTAGTGTTCAATGGCAAGATAAAAAATATAACACTAAAATAAAAACCGCACTGCGCATGAAGACAAACATGTTTGACATTCAAATAGTTATCACTGGCTGATTATGCGGTCCTAATGTATGGAACGCTAATTCTACATAAACTCAAATAAGTAACGCTTGCTCTAAATAATTAGAGCTAGCATTAAATATTTAGAGCCAGCATTAATTATTTGAGTTTATGTATATGTTGGCGTTCCTGGAACTCCAAATATACATAAACTAAACTAAGTATTTCTAGCTCTAACTAATTAGAACTAATTAGAGCTAGCTACATCGATGATTTAGAGAGCACTTCAAATGATTTGGAGCTAGCTCTAAATATTTAATGCTAGCTCTAATTATTTAGAGCTAGCATTATTTATGTCTTGAAATAGTTCTTGCACGGCTAAACGTCTGAGGATCGTGACACCGGCTTGTGATATAACGCCAATCCTCGGGATAGTCATGCTTTATCGCATCAGCATCGCAGCAGGGGGTGCTGAGATACATAGTAAACTGTAGGTAGTTGGCCAATCAGCAGGTGCGTGTGACGTAATTACACACGTGACCTAGTAAACGTTGGAACCACGATCCCAAAGTTCGTTCATGAGTATTCATAAATCATGCGCAACTAAAGAATGCGTCTTAGCAATTATTTCTGACTACCAGGTATTAAAGACACTGGGTCTCAGATAGCCATAGAAAGTGATGAAATAGACTAGGAAAAATAGTTTGTATCGTATTTCGGAACCAAGTTGTATTTACCGTATCAGTCGCCTGGAAAAAAGAAACGAAATTGGTAAACAATGTTTATAATACTGAAAATTAACTGGCGTTACAAAGGCCAGTTATTTTTAAATATTATAAACATTTACTTAAATGGCTTGTTGCTAATTTATATTATTTAAATTAATTACATTAGCGTCTACAACGGAAATCTCTTTCTAAAAGTGGCATAGTATGATCATTTAACAATATGCAGAATAGCCTACAGGCTGTATTTATATTTCTGTTTGACAAATCGAAGATGCAGAATGTTTTCGTGGGTTTTCAAGTTTCAAAGTGCATGCTCACGTGGTTACAACAACAATTACAACGTCGCCCACTCCAAAGTAAGTATTATTTGATATTTTCCTTAATATCCGTTACGTAATAAGGACAATATAAAAGAATACGTACTTTGAATCAGATGGATTCTGGAAGTTTCAGTACTTGTTGTTGTTGTTAGTACCACGCGATCATACACCTTGAGTTTAGGATAGTTACAATGTTGCATTCCCTTCGGACTTTATTCGGATCTAATATCGATCTGGTTTACTACTAGCAAAATCATAGATTTTCGGTAAAAATCGCACGTACTCAGTGTTTTGAATATATTACATGTGAGCTGCCACCTAACAAAATGGACCTTGCGACGTGTGCAAACAGCGGAATCCCAGATCAGACTGCGCACACATCCGCGCAGTCTTGATCAGGACCCACAGTGGTTGCCAGTCAATTAACGTCGTTTATGCCACAGGGTACGTAATTTTGCTGGGAAAACTTATCGAAAGTCCGATTAAGTGCAGAGGCGTCCCGTAACAGAGGCGACTCTCTACCAAATCGGACTTTCTGTAAGTTTTCCAATCACAAATTCCTACAGCCTGTGGTTTATGTACACAAATAATAGTTTAACAAGTATACAGAATACAATCATCATCAGGATATACACTGGCCACAAATGAGCTAATGTAATTTACCCGCAACCGGCCCATATGTCATATACTGACTGGCCACAAATGAGCTAATGTAATTTACCCGCAACCGGCCCATATGTCATATACTGACTGGCCACAAATGAGCTAATGTAATTTACCCGCAACCGGCCCATATGTCATATACTGACTGGCCATGATAACATAAGGAAAAGTTATAGTTCATATATTAAATTTTTAATAAATTCTTTGGTAGCGAGCGCTAGCGAGCGAGAAATTAATTTATTAAGAATTCAATATGTGAACTATAACGTACTTATTGTTTACCAGCTCACTCGCGAAATTCCGCCCCTAAACGTGATTTATAATCGCTATACTAGAGTGTGGGCGGTTAAATGCTTTGCGTCTCGTGAACTGATGACAACAAGGAGTAAAATCAGTTTGAAATATAGCTGCTGAACATTTAATCCTTACTTTAATAGATATTGGCGAAAGTGTCGTAATATGCGATGAATTGAGACGAAATGCCGTTCGTTCATTGGTCGTGAAACTAGGGTAAACAATTAAATGATTTGATTAATTAAAAGTAAATGTTGGAAGTACATCTAGCCTATGGGATTTTCTGTTTTGGTGAAATATATAAAGCCACTTATCAATGACCTCCAAAGTCCCTATCACATGTGCTTATACCGTGTATTGGATGGTTAATTATTAGTGTGAATACCTTGCTAAATAATTTAAAAACTTAGTATGTACAAAACAGTTCACATGCGCCCGGATGTACACATAATATGTATGTACAAAACAATTCACATGCGCCCGGATGTACACATAATATGTATGTACAAAATAATTCATACGCGCCCGGAATTGTACACAGAATATGTATGTAAAAAACAATTCACATGCGCCCGGATGTACACAGAATACAAAACAAAACGGCTCTCACTATAAGCCCGGAGTTCAATGTCTGACGTCATCGTTGTTGTTGTTGTTGTATTCCGAGTTTCCGCCGCTGACTTTTCGGCGCACACCTTCAAGCCACAAGACCGGAAGGGTGGTTACACGGAACGCCCCCGCGTTGTTGTATTCTCCTCCAGCCACTTCTGAGCACCCTATCAGTTTTTCTCAACTTGTACACTTGAAAAGCGAAATTAACTTACTGGTTCAATATAGGCTACACTATTATCATATGATATAGTGAGTCACCGAGTCACATGTCATTTACCTGTGTATGACCGTATTGATTATGAGATAAATCATAGTCAATTATCTCTCACTGTACCTCTGGTACATACATAATAAAATACGGGCCTGTAAACCAGGTATCTCATTTACATGTATGTCCAATCTTTCACTGTTCTTAGTCTACCTCTGTGACCAAATACCGGGCCTGTACACCCGGTGTATCATGTACATGTCTGTCCAATGTCTCCCTGTACCTCTGTAGTCAAATACCGGGCCTATACACCCTGTATGTCAGGTACATGTCTGTCCACTCTCTCTCTCTGTACCTCTGTAGCCAAATACCGGGCCTGTATACCCGGTGTTCATACATGTCTGCTCAATGTACATGTCTGTCCATGTCTCCCTGTATCTCTATAGCCAAATACCGGGCCTATACACCGGTGTCTCATGTACATGTCTGTCCACTCTCTCTCTGTACCTCTGCAGTCAAATACCGGGCCTATACACCCGGTGTCTCATGTACATGTCTGTCCAATCTCTCTCTGTACCTTTGTAGCCAAATACCGGGCCTATACACCCGGTGTCTCATGTACATGTCTGTCCACTCTCTCTCTGTACCTCTGTAGTCAAATACCGGGCCTGTACACCCGGTGTATCATGTACATGTCTGTCCAATGTCTCCCTGTATCTCTGTAGCCAAATACCGGGCCTGTACACCCGGTGTATCATGTACATGTCTGTCCAATGTCTCCCTGTACCTCTGTAGTCAAATACCGGGCCTATACACCCGGTGTCTCATGTACATGTCTGTCCACTCTCTCTCTGTACCTATATAGTAAAATACTGGGCCTATACACCCGGTGTCTCATGTACATGTCTGTCCAATGTCTCCCTGTATCTCTGTAGCCAAATACCGGGCCTATACACCCGGTGTCTCATGTACATGTCTGTCCAATCTGTCTCTGTACCTATGTAGTCAAATACAGGGCCTATACACCCGGTGTCTCATTTACATGTCTGTCCAATCTCTCTCTGTACCTTTGTAGCCAAATACCGGGCCTATACACCCGGTGTTTTCATGTACATGTGTCCAATGTCTCCCTGTATCTATGTAGCAAATACCGGGCCTACACCGGGTGTCTCATGTACTGTCTGTCCACTTCTCTTCTCTACCTTTGTTGCCAAATACCGGGGCCTATACACCCGGTGTCTCAGGTACATGTCTGTGTTATGTCTCTGTCAGTGCCAAAAAATACCGGGCCCTCATACCCGGTGTCTATGTACATGTCTGTCCAATCTCTCTCTGTACCTCTGTAGCCAAAAAAATACCGGGCTATACACCCGGTTGTCTCATGTACATGTCTGTCCACTCTCTATCTCTGTACATCTTTAGTCAAATACCGGGCCTAAAATCCCGATGTCATGTACTTGTCTGTCCAATCTCTCTCTGTACCTATGTTGTCAAATATGGGCCTATACCCGGGTTCTCATGTACATGTTGTTCAATGTCTCCCTGTCTCTGTAGCCAAATACGGCCTGTAACCCCGTGTATCATGTACATGTCTGTCAAATTGTCTCCTGTACAATCTGTAGTCAAAATTTCCGGGGCCTATACACCAGTGTCCTCATGTACAATGTCTGTCCCAATGTCTCCCGTATCCTCTAGCCAAACTTTAGGGCCTGTACACCCGGTGTCATGTACATGTCTGTCCACTCTCTCACTCTGTACCTCTGCAGTCAAATACCGGGCTGTAAACCCAGGTGTGTCATGTCATGTCTTTGAAGGGTTTCTCCTGTATTCTGTGCCACATACGGGTCTATACACCGCGGTGTCTCATGTACCATGTCTGTCCACTTCTCTCTCTGCTCTTGTAGTCAAATACTACACCCGATGTCATGTACATGTTGTCCATTCTCCCTCTTGTACTATGTAGTCAAATAATGGGCCTATACAACGGTTTTAATGTTCTCATGTTCATGTTGTCCAATGTCTCCTGTATCTCTGTAGCCAAATACCGGGCTGTACACCCGGTGTATCCATGTACATGTCTGTCCAATGTCTCCCTGTTTACATCTGTAGTCAAATACCGGGCCTATACACCCAGTGTTTTCATGTACATGTCTGTCCCCCCAATGTCTCCCTGTATCTCTGTAGGCCAAAAAGGTCCTATAACCGGGCCTGTACACCCCGGTGTCTCTGTACCTGTCTGTCAATGTCTTTCCATGTTTACCTATGTAGTCAAATACCGGGCCTATTCACCCGGTGTCTCAGGTACTACTGTCTGTCCACTCTCTCTCTCTATTACCTCTGCACTCCGCTGAAATAAAACCGGGCCCATACCCACACTGGTGTCTGGTCCAATCTCTCTCTGACCTTTGTAGCCAAATACCGGGCCTATACACCGGGTGTCTCATGTACATGTCTGTCCACTCTCTCTCTCAAATGTTCCTCTGCAGTCAAATACCGAGTACCTGTACACCCGGTGTATCATGTACATGTCATGTGTGCAATGTCTCCCTGTATCTCTGTAGCCCAGGCCAGGGGTCTTACACCCGGTGGGTCTCATGTTATGTCTGTCCAATGTTCTCCCCTGGTATCTCTGTTAGCCAACTACCGTTGCCTATACCCGGTTGTCTCCAATGGTAACCATGTTGTCCAATCTCTCTTAGCAATTACCTTTGGGCCTAGCAAATACGGGCCCATAACCCGGCGTCTCATGTACATGTCTTTGTCCAAATGTTTCTCCTGTTTCTCTGTAGCCAATCCACCTTTATTACACCCGGTGTTCATGTACCAAATGACCTGGGTCCACTCCTCTCTGTGTAATCTGTAGTCCAAATACCGGGCCTTAAACACCCGTGTATCATGTACATGATGAACATGTCTCCCTGTTATCTCTGTAGTCCAAATTAAACCGGGCCTATACAACCCTGGTGTATCATTGTTAATGTCTGTCAATGTCTCTCCTGTACTCTTCAGTCAATAGGGCTATACACCCGGTGTCTCATGTACATGTTGTCCAATCTCTCTTGTACCTTTGTAGCCAAATAACCGGGTCCTATACACCCTGTGGTTCATGTTCATGTCCTTGTCCAATGTCTCCCTGTATCTCTGTAGCCAAATAATGGGCCTATTACACCGCTGGTTCCCATGTAATGTCTGACCATGTAGGCCAAATATCGGGCTGTAGCAAATAACCCGGGCTGTATCACCGGTGTTTCTTTTACATGTCTGTCCAATGTCTCTCCTGTACCTCTGCAAGTCAAATTACCCCCCCCCCGGGCCTATACACCCGGTGTCTAATCTGTAAATGTATGTCCATATCTTCTCTTGTAGCCTTTGTTTTTCAGCCAAAAATTAAACCAGGGCCTATTTACACCGGGTGTCTCATGTTCATGTCTTGTCCAATGTCCTCCCTGTATCTTCTGTAGGCCAAATACAGGGCCTATACACCCGGTGTCCTATGGTATGTCTGACCAATGTCTCCTGTATCTCTGTAGCCAAATCGGGGTGTACACCGGTGTATCATGTAACATGTATGTCCAATGTCTCCCTTGTACCTCTGCAGTCAAATACGGGCCTAAATGCACCGGTGGTCTTCCATGTACACCCTGGTCTGTCCAATCTCTCTCTTTAACCTTTCGTAAGCCAAATACCGGGCCTATACAACCCGGTGTTCCAATGTTCCATGTCTGTCCAATGTTCCCTTTGCAATTCTAAATAGCCAAATATGGGCCTATACAACCCGGTGTCTCAATTGTAATTGTTCTGTCCAATGTCTCCCTGTACTCTGTAGTCAAATTTTCCGGGGCCTATACACCGGTGGTTCCAAATGTACCTGGGTCTGTCACTCTCTCGCTGATACCTATGTAAGTCCAAAGGATGGGCTATAACCCCCGGTGTTCTTGTACTGTCTGTCCAATGTCTCCCTGTATCTCTGTAGCCAAATACCGGGCCTAAATACACCGGTGGGTCCTCTTATACATGTCCTGGGGTCCAATTGTCTATGTACCTATGTAGTTCAAATACGGGCCATACCACCCGGGGTGTTCCATTTTACCCATGTTGTCCAATTCTTCTTGTACCTTTGCAAGCAAATACCGGGCCTATTACACCCGGTTGGTTTATGATACAATGTCAAGTCCAATGTTCCAATGTATCTCTGTAGCCAATACCGGGCCTATTCACCCGGTGTCTTGTACATGTCTGTCCAAACTTACTTCTTCTCCTGGGTACCTTGTAGCCAAATTCGGGCTATAAACCCGGTGTCCTTTCATGTACATGTGGTCGTAATGTTCTCCCTGTATCATTCGTTAGTCCAAACTAACGGGACCTATACACCCACGGTGTTCTCAATGTTACGATTGTTCTGTTCCTAATCTCTCCCTTTGTACCTCTTGTTAGCAAAATACGGGCCTAAATTACACCCGAGTGGGTTAATGTACATGTTCCCTGTCCACTCTCTCTCTTGTACCTCTTTGTCAAATTACCGGGCCCTATACAACCGATGTCTCATGTACCAATGTCTGTCCACTCTCCTATCTGTACCTACGTAGTCAAATTACCTGGGCATTTACACCCGGTGTCTCATGGTACATGTCTGTCCAATGTCTTCCTGTATCTTCCTGTACCAATACCGGGCCTTTACACCGGTGTTATATGTCATGTCTTTCCAATGGTTCCGTTGTACATCTGTTAGTCAAATACCGGGCCCTATACACCCAGTGGTTTTCTCATTTACAATTCTGTTCCGAGTCTCCTGTTCACCTTTGTAGCCTAATTTACCGGGCCTATACACCCGGCTGTTCTATGTTACAATGTTCTGTCCTAATCTCTCAACTCTTGTACCTCTGCAGTCCAAATACCGGGCCTGTACACCCCGGTGTATCATTGTACATGGTCTGTTGCAAATGTTCACCCTGTATCTCTGATAAGCCACATACCGGGTCCTATACACGCGTGTTATGTACATGTCCCTGGACCATTGTTCCCTTATCTATTAGCCAAAATTACCGGGCCTGTACACAGGTGATATCCAATGTACATGTCCCTGTCCATTTCTCTCTGTACTTGCAATCCCAAATACCGGGCCTATAACACCCGGTGTACTCACTGTAACATGTATGTCCAATTCTCTCTCTGTCGCTTTGTAGCCAATTGACCGGGTATTACAACCCGGTTTGTCTCATGTTCCTGTCTGTCCAAATGTATCCCTGTTCTCCTGTGGGGCCACCCATTAAACTGGGCCTATACACCCGGCGTTTCTCATAGTACTTGTCCTGACCAATGTCTCCCTGTATCTCTGTAGCCAAATTACCGGGCCTCTATACACCCGGTGTATCATGTACATGTCTGTCCAATCTCTTCTTTACCTCTGCAGTCAAATACCTGGGCCTTACACCCGTTGTCTCAAAGTACATGGGTCTATCCATCACACTCTGTACCTTTGTAAGCAAAATAGGGGTATAACCATGGGGGGCCTCCCCCCGGAGTCTCATGTTCAATGTCTTCAATGTCCCCTCCCAGTATCTCTGTAGCAAATATGGGCCTAATTTACACCCGGTGGGTCTATGTACACCCGGTTGTCCAATGTCTATTGTTACCTCTTGTAGTCAAATTACCGGGCCTATACAACCGGTGCTCATGTCATGTCTGTCACTCTCTCTCTGTACCTATATAGTCAAATACCGGGCCTATAAACCACCCGGGTTCTCATGTAATGGTCTGTCCAATTCTCTATCCTGTATTCTTTGTAGCCAAATACCGGTCCTATTACACCCGGTGTCTCATGTTACATGTATTGTCCAATCTGTCTCCTGTACTTATGTAGTCCAAATATCCAGGGCCTATACACCCGGTGTCTCTTGTTTACATTGTCTGTCCAATCCAACTCTCCCTGTATTCCATTTGTAGCCCAAATACCGGGCCTATAACCCGGGTTGACTGTACCCGGTCTGTCCAATGTCTATGTTAATCTCTGTTAGCAAATACCGGGCCTTTACACCCGGTTGTCTCCATGTCAGTCCTGTCACTCTCTCTCTTGTTACCTTTGTAGCAAATACCGGGACGTTATACACCGGTGTCTCAGGTTACAATGTCTGTACCAACTCTCATCTCTGTACCTCCTGCAATTGCCAAATACCGGGCCTATACAACCCGGTTTTCATGTACATGTCTTTCCAATTCTCTTATTCTGTACCTTTCTTTAGTCCAAATTACCGGGGCCTATACACCCGGTATGTCCTCATGTACATGTCTGTCCAATCTCTCTCTGTAGCTTTGTAGCCAATACCGGGCCTATACACCGGTGTCCTCATGTTCATGTCTGTCCAAATGTCTCCCTGTATCTCCTGTAGGGGCAAATACCTTGGGCCTATACACCCGGGTGTCTTTCAATGTACATGGCTGTGAACCAATCGTTCCTCCCTGATCTCTGTAGCCAAATAATCCCCCCAGTAACCCCCCAACCCTCATTTTTTTTTTATTTTTTTTTTTTTTTTTTAATTTTTACACCCGGGCCTTGTACACCGGTGAATTCATGTTACATGTACTGTCCAATTGTCTCTCCCTGTATCCTCAGCAGTCCAAATAACCGGGCCTATAACAACCCGGTGTCTCATGTATGGTTGTCCAATCTCTCTCTGTCCTTTTAGCCAAATCGGGCCTATAACCCGGTAATCTCATTGTTCATGTCTGAACCAATGTTCCCTGTATCTTTCGGTAGCCTAAATACCTGGGGCCCTAGACAACCGGCGGTCTTCAATGTACAAATTGTCTGTCCAATGTCTCCCTGCCTTTTCTTCTTTTTCTTTATACCTCTGTTAGGTCCAAATTACCGGGCCTATTACAAACCCGGTGGTCTCATGTAACCATTGTCTGTCCACTCTCACTCCTGTCCCGTATATAGTCCCAAATACTGGGCCTATACCACCCGGTGTCCTTTCTGTACATGTCTGTCAATGTCACCCTGTATCTTGTAGCAAATACCGGGCCTAAAATACCCCGGGGTGGGTCCTCATGTACTGACCCTGGTCTATCTGTATCTTTGTTACTATGTAGGTCAAATTACAGGGGCTATACACCCGGTGTCTCCATTTAATGTTCCCTGTCCAATCTTCTCTGATACTTTGTAGCCAAATTTAGGGCCTATACACCCGGTGGTTTCAATGTACATTGTTCATGTTCAATGTCTCCCTGTATCTCTGTAGCCAAATAACCGTGCCTATAACCGGTGTCTCATGTACCATGTCTGGTCCCACTCTCTCCACTCGTAAAACCTTTGTAGCCAAAGGGGGAGGGGCCTATACCACCCGGTGGTCTCATGTACATGGTATGTTCCAATCTCTCTCTGTAACCTCCTTTGTAGCCAAATTTAACCGGGGCCTATTACACCGGTGTCTTCATTGTTAGCATGTCTGTCCCCCCCAACTCTTCTCTCCCTGTACTTCTTTAGTCAAATACCGGGGCCTATACACCCCTTTGTCTCTTGTACCATGTCCTGGGTCCACTCACTCTCTGCAACCTATGGTTAGTCAATTACTGGCCTATACACCGGTGTTATGTACCATTTTGTCTGTCCAATTGTCTCTGTAATCTTCTGTAGCCAAATACCCGGGCCTGGGTACACCCGGTGTATAATGTTTCAACCCTGGTCTGTCAATGTTCCTGTAATCTGTAGTCAAATACGGGCTATACACCTGTGTTCCATGTAACATGTCTCTCCAATGTCTTACCTTTTATCTCTTTAGCCAAATACCGGGAACTGTACAACCGGTGGGTCTCATGTACATGTCTGTCCAATGTCCCCATGGTACCTACGTAGTTCAAATAACGGGCGTTACACCCGGTGGTCTAGGTAATGTCAGTCCCAACTCTCTCTCTCTGTAGCTTTGATTGCCAAATTACCGGGGCCATACAACCCGGTTGAAATCCATTTCTCTCTCTGTACCCCTTTGTTAGGCCCAAATCCCCCCGAGCGCTTTACACCGTTGTCCTAATGTACAAGTTCCCTGCTCACATATCCCCCGTCTCTCACTTGTCCACCCAAACTATGGAGGTCAATCACCTCGGCACTTTACACACCGGTGCTTCCATTGTACATGTTTCGAATGCATATTGGTCCTAATGTTATCTCTGTAGCAAATAACGGGTCTACTCACCACCCCCGCGTTGTCACCGCATACAATAGCAGCGCAACTCGGGCACTCTGTCCAATGTCCACCCTGGTATCTTTCTGAAGCAAATACGGGCCTATACACCCGGTGGTGTCTATGTACCAATGTTGTCCAATCTTCTCTACATACCTTTGCAGTCCAAATACCGGGCCCATTTTACAACCCGGCGTCTCATGTACATGTCTTGTCCAATCTCTCTCCTGTATTCCTTTGTAGGCCAAATTACCGGGCCATTATACACACCGGTGTCTTCATGTTACATGTTATGTCCAACTCTTTCTCCCTGTATACATCTGTAGTCCAAATACTGGGCCTATTACACACGGGTGTCTCTTGTTACATTTGTGCTGACCAATTGTCTCCCTGTATATCTGTAGCCAAATTTACCGGGCCATATATACACCCGGTTGTATTCATTGTACATGTCTCGTCCAATGTCAATCCTCTGTACTCTGCACCTTTCAAAATACGGGCCTAAATAATACCGGAGAACCTCAATACAAGTCTGTCAATCGGTCTCTCTGTACCTTGTTAGCCAAATACCGGGCTTACACCCAGTGTTCCTCATGTTCATGTCCTCTCATGTCACCTGTATCTTGGTAGCCAAATACCGGGCCATCATACAATCCCGGGTGTCTCATGTCATGTCTGACCAATGTCTCCCTGTATCCTAATGTAGCCAAATACCGGGCCTTGTACACCCGGTGTATCTGTTAATGTCTGTCCAAATGTCTCTTTCCTGGGTACTCCTGCAATTCAAATACAGGGCCTATTACACCCGGTCTTTCATGTACATGTCTGTCCAATCTCTCTCTGTAGCTTTGTTAGCCAAATACCGGGCCTTATACACCCGGTGTCTCATAGTTACATGTCTGTCCCAATTTGATTCCCATGTATCCTACTGTAGCCAAATAACTGGCCTAATACACCCGGGCGTCTCATGTTACATGTCCCTTGGACCAATGTCTTCCCTGTATCTCTGGTAGCCAAATACCGGGTCCTGTACACGGTGTATCAGTACATGGTTGTCCAATGGTATCTCTTGGTACCTCATGCAGTTCAAATACCGGGCCTATACACCGGTGTTCCCATGTTAAATTGTTCCGATCCAATCTAATCTCTGTACCTTTGTAGCCAAATACCGGGCCTATACACCCGGTGTCTCATGTTCATGTTGACAATGTCTCCAAGTATTTCCTTTAGCCAAATATGGGCCTTTACCACGGTGTCTCATGTACCATGTCTGTCCAATGTCTCAAAGTTATCCGGGCTGTAGCCAAATAACGGGCATATACACCGGTGTCTCATGTACATGTCTGCACAATTCTCTCGTAACTTTGTAGCCCAAATACCGAACCTATACACCGGTTCCCATGAACAGTATGGTCCAATTCTCTCTTGTACCTTTGCCAGCCAAATACCGGGTCCTATACAACCCGGTTGTCTCAGGTCAACATGTCTGTTCCAAATGTCTCCCTGTATCATCTGTAAGTCAAATACCGGGCCTATACAAACCCAGGGTGTCTTATGTACATGTATGTCCAACTCTTTTTTCCTCCCTCTAATCACCTGTTTTTAGCCATAAATACCGGGCCCTATACACCGGCGTCTCATGTACATGTCTGTCCAATGTCTCCATGGTTTACCTACTGTAGTCCAAACTACCGGGCCGTATACACCCGGTGTCACAGGTACATTGTCTGTCCACTCTCTCTCTCTTGTACATCTGCAGTTCAAATACCGGGCCCATTACAACCCCGGTGGTCTTGTCCAAATCTCTCTATGTACCTTGTAGGCCAAATACCGGGCCTATAACCCAATGTCTCCCATGTAATCTCTGTCCACTCTCGCCAAACTCTGTACCTTGGGGCCAGTCAAATACAGGGCCCTGTACACCCGGTGTTATACATGTACCATGTCTGGTGCCAATGTCTCTCCCTGTATCTCTGCAGTCAAACATTCCGGGTCTATACACCCGGTGTTCATCTTCAATGTCTGTCCAATGCTATGTAATCTCTGTAGCCAAATACCGGGCCTATAACCCGGTGTCTCATGTAATGTATGTAATCTCTCTCTACATAACCTTTATAGCCAAATTACCGGGGCCCATCACCCGCGTCTCATGTACATGTCTGTCAAATGTCTCCCTGGTATCTCTGTAGCCAAATACGGGCCTATTAACCGGTGTTCATGTACATGTCTTGTCCACCTATCTCTCCCTGTGTTTACATCTGTTAGTCCAAATACCGGGCCTATTACACCCGGGTGTCTCAATGTTACATTGTCTTGGGACCAATGTCTCACCCTGTATCTCTGTAGCCAAATACCGCCGGGCCTGTACAACCCGGTGGTATATGTACATTGTCTTGTCCAATGTCTCTTCTGTACCTCTGCAGTCAAGTTACCGGGGCCTATTACCCGGTGGACCCGGTGTCTCATGTACAAATGGTCTGTCCAATCTCTTCTCTGTACCCTTTATAGCCAAAATTTACCGGGGGCCTATACACCCGGTGTTCGCATGGTTTAATTCTCCTGTCCAATGTATCCTGTATCTCTGTAGCCAAATACAGGGGGCCTAATACCAACCCACGGGTGTCTCAATGTAACATGTCCTGTCCAATTGTCTCCCTGTATCTCTGTAGCCAAATTACGGGCCATATACAACCCGGTTGGGGTCTCATTATACACCGGTTTGCTCAATCTCTCTCTGTAACCTTTGTAGCCAAATTAACGGCCTATACACCGGTGTCTCATTGTACATGTAATGTCCATTCTCTCTGTACCATTTCGTAGCCAAATACCGGGGAACCTATACACCCGGTGTTCCCATGGTACATGGTCTGTCCACTCTCTCTCTGTACACTGCAGTCAAATAACCGGGCTGGTACACCCGGTGTCATCCAAATTACATGTCAGGTTCCAATGTCTCCTGTATCTCCTTTGTAGCTCACCAAATACCGGGCCTATACACCCGGTGTTCTATGTACAATGTATGGTCCTAATCTTATCCCTGGTACTCTTGTAGCCAAATAACCGGGCCTATTTACACCCCGGTGTCTCAATGGTTACAATGTCTGTCCAATCTGTCTTCCTGTACTATTCTAGTCAAATACCGGGCCTAAATTCACCGGTTGGGTCCTCATTTAACCCATGGTCTGTCAATCATGTCTCTGTACCTATGTAGTCAAATACCGGGTATACAACCGGTGTCTCATTTACATGTATGTTTCCACTCTCTCTCTCTGTACTTTGTAGCCAAATACCGGGCTCCTATTTTACAAAACCCGGTGTCTCATGTACATGGTCTGATCCAATGTCTCCCTGTATTCTCTGTAGCACCATTTTACCGGGGCTGTTTACACCCGGTGTCTCATGTACATGTCTTGTCCAACTGGTCTCTTCTTTGTACCATTTTGTAGCCAAAATACCGGGGCCTTTATCAACCGGTGTCTCATGTACAATTGTATGTCACCAATCTCTATGTACTCTCTGTAGCCTAATAATACCGGGCCTATACACCCGGGTGTCTCATTTACAATGTCTGTCCAATGTGTCTACATGTACCTATGTTTTTAGTCAAATTACCGGGCCTATACACCCGGTGTCTCATTTACAATGTCTGTTCCAATCTCTCTCTGTTACCTTTGTAGCCAACTACCGGGCCGTATTACACCCCGGTGTTTCATTTTTGTACATTGTCGGTGCCAATGCTCTCCCTGTAATCGTCTGTAGCCAAATACCGTGGCCTAATACACCCGGTGTCTCGTGTACATGTCATGTCCAACTCTCTCTTCTTCTGTACCTTTGTAGCCAATAAATACCGGGCCTATACACCCACCGGTGGTTTCAATGCTAATGTCTGTTCCTAATGTCTCCCTGTATGCATCTGTAGCCAAATACCGGGGGGGGGCCTGGGGGGGAGGCCCCCTTTACACCCGGGTTGTTGGTCTGGTTGACATGTTCTGTACCACTCTCTCTCTATGTACCTTTGATAGCCAAAATACGGGCCGGGGTTTATACACCGGTGGGTTTCATGTAACATGATCCTGTCCCATCCAATGTCTTCCCTGTATCTCTGTAGCCAAAATACCGGGTCCTATTACAACCCGGTTGTCTTCATGTACATGTCTGTCCAACTCTCTCTCTCTCCCCCCCTTACCTTTGTAGCCACCATAAATTAACCTGGGGCCTATCACCAACCCGGTGTCTCATGTACATGTCTGGTTTCCTATGTATCCCTGTTATCTTCTTGTATGCCATAAATACCGGGCCTATTACACCGGTTGGTCATCATGTACATGTATGGTCCAATCTCTATCTGTACTATTTGGCATGCTTATTCCTTAAGGGTTCTTACCTATCCATGATGTGACTAAATCCACGACAGTCATACCCCCGTTACTCCAAGGTCAA